>SNQJ01S0191800.1:0-17941 GCA_010110895.2 Picea sitchensis
TGTACATTCCTTTTGTTTTGAGGTTATTACGAGGGGAACAACTATAACCATCTTCTATATTAATATAGTGATATTTCACGGGAACTGTTATGTGGTAGTCGATAATTATCCCCTATGTATTAAATATTCGTAGTTATATCTCATGGGAACTTTTCTATAATATTCAATAATTGTCCTCTGTGTATTAGATAGTCGTAGTTATAGTTCTGTGCAGAAATACATGATTATAATATCCTTCATTTGTTCCATATTTCTCTAAATGTTTACATAGATTGAAAATCTCATGATAGATAATGGGTACTTAAATATGTATGACCATATGATTATCTTATGACCGGTAGAACGTTCAAGAAAATTGAAGTTTCAGGATGTGCATGCTTAACATTTATTTCATTAAGTAGAATAGATCTATCTTGACATGATTAACACACAGTAGTACTGTAACACCATTTAATGTTTGGATCTGGCTTTATTTCCACTAGAACTATATCTCATCACTTTATAATTTCATAATTTAAGATATAGATTATGTTCATACAACATAGAACTTACAGAATCAATGTAGATCTATTATGTAGAATACTAGTTCATCCCTACAGTGACTAATATGCTAGGCTCGAATAGCTACAACCTTGTTATCGAATCAAATTATTTCTACTTCAATTAATCTAGAATAACTCTGTAATTCTATCTAATACCTATGATGGTAAGAAGGTCGACTACGATAGTAACCAGATATAATCATTTCAATAGTACATTCATGAAAAGAGGAGAGTAGAGAGACATATTTGAATTAGTCCACAGGAAAACAAAGGGAACAACCACGTTCCTCCCAACCGTAGAACCAGGCAGACAATGCTTACCCAATTCACCTGCTAGCCTGACCATGAATCCATGAGGGCAAACTTTAAATCTCCTCTTCGATGTTGTCCTCTTCTTTTAGTATTCCTTCCTTGCCTCACACTCAACAATTGGTGTTCATGACAACAAGTACACAGTGGTCTCTTTTTCCCAGCATACTTGGCAGCATCCTGCCTCCTTGCATATGCTATTTAACAAAAAAAATCCTTTTTTTCTAGGTCTTTCTTCCCCCCTTGGGAATTTTCGCAACTTTCTAAATCCTTGATTTTCAGGGGCTGCCAATGGTCAAATCTCTGATTTTCCACTTGTAACAATTAGGCCAGAGGTAGTTCCAACATGTTCCCCACTCATGGAGTCATGGTCAGCTGATTTTAACATGGTTGTTCCATTTGTCCTCCTGCAATCAATATAAAATATTTTGTTTTCAAACAAGTGGCATAGTCAAATAGTTAGCATGGTCAAATCAGATCTCTACCCAACAGTCATAATAATTAATTACAATTATCAAATTCGAAATTTGGAATTGCCATAAATGGAAGAAAAAAAAAAAAAACCAAATTTGAATTTACTAAAAATGGAATAATTTTCAAACAAATTTTAAATTTCAGAAATACTTTATTTTTGGGGATGTCACATGCACTTCTGTAAATCTGGCAATAGGAGGTGGAATTATTTGGCATAGTGTCGGTCAATAAATTTAGCAGAGGACAGGGTATCGGAGTGGTAAGTCAACGGGTGTCCTCCCTGTTTACAAATCGCTCCCCGGGAAAAGTGAGAGGTAATCTGAGGTAAATTATAACGATCTTTCATTGTTGGTTGGGTACGAGAATGGGATGCGGTAACTAGAGGACGTGTGATAGTGTCTTATGGAACTGGGCAAGATTATGGAGTCTTGGGTGATGATGCGGCGTGCATGAGATTGATGGATGTAGCCGGGTCTTGAGAGGATGGGGGCCTTGAGCGAGATTGTGAGGTTTTGGAAAATTCTTAGAGTAGAGGGATTATTGTGGGAGGTGTTATATTAGTGAGTATCTCAGGGTGCACATGGCGGGTCAAACACAGAGAGACATTGGGGGTATTGATAACATGGTGCATGGCGGTGGTAGCGGTTCGCGGCTGTGGTGAAGTGATGGAAGATGAAGTAAGTACATAGGTGTGTCCAAACTGTTTAAGGTGGTATTGATGAGTCTTGGCGTGATACACTGCTTGTCGGTCTTGTTGGTAAGGAAGATCGAGAATGAGGTCATCATAATCTAACAGTGACACGTCACAAATCACCATGTCACGAAAGGGACAAATGGCGAAGGTGATGGTGCAATATCTAGAAATAGTAATGTGAGGACCATTCTTCTGGACCCAACCGAGCTGATATGGATCAGGGTGTGGGGTGGTCGGAAGTTTCAGATATTGAAATTTTCCCATGACATTACAGGTTCCCTTGGAATATAGCCACGTAAGGAGATTATTAGGGTGAATTAGGAAGTTTAGGATATTGAGGGTACCACATGACATTCTGAGTTCATGGAATATATTACAGTAAGTTGTCGATGTTTATTATGTATAGAATAAAAACCTTTGGATGTCCACATTTAATCATCTCAAAGGCAAACTAGGTTGGAAATTTTGAAGTTAAGCCAAATCGCAATTCAATGCCTAACATCGACTTTATTACCGATGGATATTTGGATTACCTAGTGGTATGCCCTAAAAGAAATTTGATGCGGATTGCATACATTGCTTGTAACATATCTCTAACCATACTCCACATCTTTGATGTGAATTGATTACCAAATTGTTGCTTGAGTTTTGACAACATGCTCAGCTCAATAATATCGCTCGGTGAATAAATTGCTTTCTCCTATAGAATTCGAGAAACGGATCTGTGCTCACATATTCCAGGAAATTTCAATGCATTTGTCATAAAGACTACCCTCAATCCTCATCATAACTTAATTTTTCCTGGCTATACCTTTTTCTGTTACAATGTATCACAAGGGTGGCAGAATTCTTCACATGCTTCTGCAACTTTTTATTAAGCTTCACAAGGGGTGGCCAGGGAAGCCCTATAAAAAGGAGCATCACGATGAAATGAATGGATAATGTAATCCACGTACTTATCATACAATTCCAAACAGTAGTCGAGTGGCTAACTTTCTCCTATAGAATTCCAGAAACAGATCTCTATTGCTCACATATTCCAGAAATTTGCTGACATTTGCAAGAATACCCTCAATCTCATCATAACTTAATTTTTCACAACTGCCACCTTTTTTCAGTACAATATCACAAAGGGTGGCCAGGAATTCTTCACATGTGCTTCCTGCAACTTTTTTATTAAAGCTTCACAAAGGGTGGCCAGGAATTCCCTATATAAAGGAGCATCGCAATGAAAGGAGTGGATAATGTAATCCACATACTTATCATACAATTCCAGAACTATATATACAAATGCAGCTTCTTCTTTCACGCCACCTATATCCCTTCTCCCTGTCTTATCAGTTATAGCATTCAGTGCCCTCATAACTAGTGGAGTTCCTTCTCTAATTACATGCTCTTTAAAAGTATTTACAAGTGTTTGCAGATCTTTAGGTATTCTACAAAACATACTGTAAAGCTTTGAAAGATCAAGTTTGTTTTCATCCCTGAGAAGGCTACAACAACAAGGAACCAGATTTTCAAGAAGTTGGGTTTTGTAATGTGAAAGGAGTTCATTTTGTACTATCTCTTACAGATTCTCCCTACTCCTGTGCAAATAATGGGTGGCTATGTCCTCCTCGTGTTTCATACATTCTCCTGCCTTCAACAGATAATCCATACAGGAATTCTCCTCAAAACTCCATGAAGCAGTTTTTTGAGAATATCAATCTACAGTATATTCCAACATAGGCACTTCAATTTCATTCCTATACACATCCATGTAATCCTTTCCAATTTCTGAAAAATTCCAAGTGCAATCGATTTTCTCTTAAACACTGCATCCCTTACATTGATCCGCATTTCATGGTCCCACGCCTATCCAAATAAGAGAACAAATTGGATAGGCGTGGGACCATCTCCCTGTGAATTCCCCAACGTCTAACAAACTCTCTTAGCATGGCCTCACCTTCCTTTTCGCTTAAAGCATGGGCTCACATATATTTTAAGTGACTGCTTGTATCTCTTAAGTGACTGCTTATTTCGTCCACCAAGTTTATAAGAAATCAAATAAAGTTCCATGTGCTCTGCAACAGAAACGACATTTTGGAGATTTCCCTCCTCCACGGTGCTTATTAACTTCAGGATAGACTTATAATATCCCATGCTTCGTCGAGGTCTAAATTTTTCAGATCACCTCTGCTGCTCATTTTCGTGGAAGTTATATATACTAAAATTGTTGTATTTTCGTTGTCAAAACAAAATCTCTTATTATTTTTTTTTCCAAAGCTATACCAAGATATGTAGTTGTCATGTTCCAATGATCAAAGAGAATCTATCTATATATATCAATTGCATAAGTCGACCTGCTTTCGTTTTTAATTTTTGTTTCCGCATATATTTAAAAATTGTTTTTTTAATAAACATTTTTTTGTATTCCTTCTTCAAATATTTAGAAGTATTTTTTTTAATAAATAATTTTTGTCACCTACATATATGCATTTGATTACAGCTATATTTAAAAGTGTTTTTTTTAATAAATAATTTTTGTTACCCTTTGATTACAAGTGTTACAAAATTAACTACTTACTATATGTAAACACAATGTATGTACAATGTAATTAACTACTTACTATATGTAAACATAGTAAACACAATGTAGCAAAATGTAATTAACTTCTTACTATATGTAAACATAGTAAACACAATGTAGCACAATGTAATTAACTTCTTACTATATGTAAAGATACTAAACACGATGTAATTTGGGTAAGTGAAAATATACATTAATATCAAACAATGAGTTGAGCATTTATTTTAATCTCCTTTCATTTTACTCAACATGCATTTATTTTGAGCATTTATTTTAATCTTCTTTCATTTTACTGTGAATCATTTGTGTCCTGAAAGGGACCAATGGCCCGAAAGAATGACGGCCTTTGACATCTGGAAATAATGTCGAGGACCATTCTTAAGGACCCAACCAAGTTGATATGGATCATGGTGTGGGGTGGTCGGGAGTTGCAAATGTTGGACAAATTGTTGTGATATCTGATTTCTTTGACTATCATTGCCTAGGATGAGAGTGGCGAGTTCATATTTAATTCGGAAGTTGTCAGTGAAGAGAGGAACGTTATGGCCCGGCGAGAGTTCAGGCGTATTCATGAGAATGAGGGATGGGTTCGCTTTGATGGGGTTGGTGAGAGAGATGACTTACGGTTGTTCGGGAAAATCAACGGGTGTGACCTCTGCAACCAAGGTATGATGGGGGAGGATATTTTTAATGGCTCAACAGTCAACAGAGTTATGGAAATTGGTCTTTTGAAAATTACACCAAACTACACTTTTGGTCGTTGGCCGGAAGAAGGATAAGGTTGAGAATTAGAAGGAGGTGGGTGATTAGGCTGGGTTCTATTTGGAAGATAGTAAATGTGAGGATCCATCGTTCTTTCTATAGCTAAGGCCCGTAAGAAAGCCTTATCCAGAGAAGGACTATCAAAAAATCACCTCTCCGAAGGGAGGTAACACTAAACTAGAGTTGAACTTGATAATTAATGCCTTTTCTAGTTAGTTGATATGGAGTTGGATCTTGCTGACTTCTTGATGATGATGTATCCTTGCAACGATTGATTGGAAATTTGTCGAAGTTGTAACCATTTTTCCAGTAAATTCTGAAGGTACCTTGGGGGGTAGAAGCATTCTCTCAATTTCTGAAAAGAACCTGTCCATAGTAATGCGTACATTTGTCGAGGACGACTCAGTATCGATCTAAACGATCAATTTTTCACTTTCCAAGTGTGTGTCCCACCAAGTTTGGAAGATTCGTTCGAGTTGAAGACTGGCTATTTTCAATTTGAGGCGTACTCTCCATCGACAAATTATTGAAATAAGTGGAAGAATCTGAAGGCGAGGAATCCACAGTCTCGCCATTCATTTGGTTGGCGAACTTGGGTAATTCAAAATAGGTGTCCATCATGGTTGTTGGAGGTCTTGAATTTGTTGAATTTGGAATGGCTCTTGTAGATCGAGCACCAAATATTCCACTGGGCTTGATGTGTCTAAAATGGATTCCTCACTAAAGGATTATCGTTGAGGCGTCATGGTTGGCGGCACGGAATGAACCACGAGGAGGGTGAGAATCTGATAATGGTGAAATTACCGCTCTAAGAAGCGTGAGACTAAGTATGAAAACCAATTGATCTGGATTGAGGACGAATGTTGGGCAATTTGTTTGAATTCGGCTTCTGGCGACACGTGTTGGAGTGAAAAAGAGAGGAAATGCATACGTTGTGCTCTTTTCTCAATGGGGGTGAATGTTGGGTGAATACACCATGAGTATTTCTGACAATAATGGTGTTTTTAAATTAGTCCAAGATAGAAAGAAAGCGAGATGTACAGGCATATGGCGAGAGAAAGAAAGAAATGATTTTTAAATTGTTCTCTTTGTTCCTTCCTTAGTCATGGTCGTTTTAGTTCACAGATCCACAGCAACCTTGACTGAAGAATGAAATGCTCAGTCTCCAAACAGATATGTGCACTAGTAACTTTGGTATGCAATCTCTCTTTTCACCCTCCTAAACAGCTACACGCAGCGACCTGGCATTTTTTCTCAGCGTAAAAAAATTGGGGTGGATGAAGTTTTGGTCCCCATGGATAGAACACGTTCTGTTACCAATTGATCTGAGTGTGAGGGACATATTATCTCTTGAGCGTAGGCTACAAAAAAATAGAATTAGAGAACATAGGCTACACAAAATCTTCCTCAATTGTATTATCTCTTTGAGTGTATTCTTAAACAAATAATGCCAATATTCAATAACGGAAGATGTTGCTTTTCCTTATAAGATTATATCCGCAATCAAATATGCAAGAGAAATTTCCCATGATTTATTGACATAAGTAATCTTACATGAAATTAGACATCTTCAATATTGCTTATACTGGTAGATGATTTATTACAAAAATTTTGACCTAAACTAGACATAGTATTAGTTCTACTTCTCCTCTATCTTGTTGCTTGGATTAATCGAGACTTGACTAGTGCGCCCTTTTAGGAAGGTTTCCATCCTCTCCTATTGGTCCACTTCATCACTCAAGAAACATAATCTTATTCTCAAAATCAACCCTAATTTCTTCCTTTCAATGACCTAATATTCCCCAACCCTTTACATATTTATACATAGGTGAGTTAAAACCTTTTACATATTTATACATAGAATTGGGGATAAAATCCTAATAACTACTTATTTCCAAAGTTCTAATGGGTCATAAACACGTTTCCCTCTTTTGCACTAATTTGCTACTTTTCTTTCTCTTACAAGTGTTGGTTTTCTTGTGTTGTGTTGTGCTTTTGTGCTTCAAAATCCACCCTTGTCACGCACTCTGGTCGTGCCTTTTAACCGTTCCTCTCCCAAAAAAATATTTGTTCTCATTTATCCAATCATACATATGAATTTTGGAAGTGATAAATAGTAAATTAATTGTGGAACACAAGAGAATCCTTATCAAATGTTAATTTAATTTAAATAATAAATTTGTTAAGTAAAAATAGAAAGAAATAAGCACATAATGTAATACAAAAAGCAATTTTATATTTGCAAAAGATTTAACTATGAATATCCAAATAATTAATTTATGAACCTCTCATGAATGGGATGGACTAAAAAATGAATTAATCCTCATGTGTAATCAAATTTCATCTCCATGGGATTCTTTTCCTTCATGAAATATATCTTTATATATTAAAATTTTGCTTATCCATTTCTAAGTATTTATGTAATCACTTTTCAATGCTATTTTTAATACTTCTACATCTATCTTGAATTTCCTCCCTCCATGTTGCTCGATGCATTCATTTATTAGTTTTTCATGATCTAAAGATTTTTTTCTCTTCATGATGTCGATTATTAAGGCATTGATTTTTTTCTCTCTGCCCATATCAACGTTCTCAATGACCTTTTTCTTCTCATTTTTTGATAGAAGTAGAATCTTAATCTTTCCTGTTATGTTTGATTTCAAAACTATCGCATGCATTTATTTCTTTGTCTGGATCCTTGAGAAAAATTTATACTTCCCAAATACTATTGAATGTAGCAGTCTAATTAGATCTTCATCTCTCAAATTCAACTAAGATTTGATGTCTAAATAACTCAACTTTTGAGAGCTATTAACCAATAACAATAAAATTGCACATAGTATGGTGTTGCATTGCTCCAATTATATTGGCTCATCATTGCCCATGACATTACGGGCTTCGTGGAATATAGCCACGTAAGTTATCGATGTTTAGTATGAGTAGAATAAAAAGATAAAATATGTGAAACAAACACACGCGGTGAGGCTACACTCACTTCTCTATTATTCAATGAAGATTGATTACATTCTTAAATAGGAAAAGACTCTTGAGTGGGTTATACAAACCAAGACAACTAGACTCTCAACTACTGTGACTCTCTTAGAACTAGCTTACTCCATTTAGTATCCAAGTCTTTCCTTCTTCGGAATGGATTGACTTCTGCACCCTAACATGTCCTTACACGGATCAAACTTAATCTTTCCAAGGGCTTAGTGAAAATATCCGACATGTTTTCACTAGTATTATAATACATAAGAACTATTTCATTTCATTGCAACTTTTCTCTAACAAAATGAAATTGAGGTTCAACATGCTTTGTCCTTGCATGAAAAATCGGATTCTTAGCAATATTCAGTTGAACTTTGATTATAACTTTTGATCATTGTAGGTTCATTTCATTCTTCTCCAACATCTTGAAGAAGTATTCTTAACCAAATAGCTTCACAAGTTTTTTGCACACAAGGCTTTATATTCTTCTTGAGTAGAAGACAAAGATCTGATAGGATGTTTTCTTGCTCCATGAAACAACCCCAAATCCAATTCCAAACACATATCGATGGTTGATCTTCGATCATCTGGATTGTTAGCCCAATCAAAATCTGAATAACTTTGTCAATCAAATAATGCATCATTATATTTAATGCCATAATCAAGTGCTCCTTTTAGATACTTGAGTACTACCTTTGTTTGTATTCAATGGCTTTCATGAGGTTTTTACATATATGAGCTTAACACACTCACAAAATATGTAATATCAGGTTTGGTTGTGGTGATATAATTCAGACTATCCACCATCTGTCTATACTGCGGTGCCATTCACCTCCTTGAACCATCATCACAAGAAAGTTTCACATTCTCTTGCATAGAACACTAGAGCACCTGTGATCCATTTTAAATATCATAAATGTTCTCGATATACTCTGACAAATAAAGGTGCTTTGCATTTTCAAACTTCAAGACCTAAGTAATGATAACTCACAGATCTTTCATTTCAAATACCTGTGAAAATTGTTCCTTGATTTCATCAATTAGTTTCTCTGCATTTCTGTCAATTATTAAATCATCAACATATAAAATCAATACTATATACCCTTGCTCATCGAATTTGGTATACAGATTTGGATCACTTTTTCTCCTAATAAAACCTTGTTGAAGAAAGAAGAGTCTATCTTCTCGCCTGCATGACCTAGGTGCTTGTTTAGTCCATACAATGCTTTCTTTAACTTACACACTAAGTGTTCTTGCCCTTTTCCACAAACCCTTTAGGTTGAGTAAAGGTAAACCTCTTCCTAACTCACCATTCAAAAATCTTGATTTGACATCTAGCGGTGTAATCACCTTTTTTTCATTACAATATCACAAAGGGTGGCCAGGAATTCTTCACTTGTGTTTCCTGCAACTTTTTTATTACAGTATTCCTCAAATGCTTCCTTTAAAGCCCTATAGAAAGGAGCATCGTGATGAAAGGAGTAGATAATGTAATCTACATACTTATCATACAATTCCAGAACTGTAGATACAAATGCAGCTTCTTCTTTCATGCCACCTATATCCTTTCTCCTTGTCTTATCAGTTATAGCATTAAGTGCCCTCATAACTAGTGGGTTCCTTCTCTAATTACATGCTCTTTAAAAGTATTTTCTGAAGTGTTTCGCGGACCTTTGGAATTATTCTACAAAACATCACAGCAAATCTTTGAAAGATCAAGTTGTTTTCATCAGGTGAGAAGGCTACAACAACCAGGAACCAGATTTTCAAGAAGTTGGGTTTGGTAATGTGAAAGGAGTTAGGTTTATTACCCTATCTCTAACAACTTCTCCCTACTCCTGTGCAAATTATGGGCGGCTATGTCCTCCTCAGGTTTCATACATTCTCCGGCCTTCAACAGATAATCCATACAGGAATTCTCCTCAAAACTCCATGAAGCAGTTTTTTTTGAGAATAGTAATCTATAGTATATTCCAACATAGGCACTTCCATTTCATTCCTATACAAATCCATGTAATCTTTTCCAATTTCTACAAAAATAAAATGTGCAACTATCCAAAGGACTTCTAGGTTCCTACAAGCCATCATGAGGGGTAAAAAAACTAAGACCAACTGCCAAAACAAATCGTCCTAAGGCACACGATTACGTCATTACATCAATGGTGGCCCGAACGTGGTGAAATTTACAATATTATTATACAAGGCGCCTTCATGTACCTAATGATATATAAATAAGTAAAGCATTTGTTGTGACAAGTGTTACTAATTAAATCTTATTATATATCTCATTTAAATAACTAAGGTGAATTCCTTAATCCAATCAATTAAAATACGTTACATAAATACATCAACAATACCTTCTCTTCCTATAAAAATAGTTTCTTTTATAATAAAAGGGCTTTTGTCCCTATTCCCTCCCTGACTCTTAATCCGCATAAAACTATATAGGATTTCAGATTGGGGCGGTGTAAGAAGGCTTCTTAAATTATCAATAACACCTCAATCACCCCACCTTTTACCATTATTTTCAATGTATCGGTTTAATAATAATAAAAGGTATAATGGTAGATTTTTTTTTTGTAACTATAAAGCAGAGTTGAGGTTGAACATTTATGAAAAATCAATTTGTATTTAAGCTTGTTGTAAGCTCGGTCCCGCTTAAAACCTCAATCAATAAACAATTGATGAGTCCAATCACGTCAATGTAAATAAAGGATGACAGTGAATCTCTCTTATTCTAGAGACATTATTTTACACGTCAATTTTACATTAAAATCACGTCAATTTTACATTAAAATCCAAATACAGTAATTCCAACGGGATAAACATTACTTCGCTCTCAAAAAAGGGTTCAAGAATCATTACAAGGCTACCATTAAATCGCTGAAATTTAACAATACCCGGACTTCCGGCAACCAATAAACTACATTGAAGGGCACTGGGAAACTGCTACCTTGATATCGCTATCATTGTGATTACGACGAGAATTGAAGGGCACGCATAATACTGCTAAAATCGTTTTAATAATGGGATACGCTGCAATCTTAATTGCAGTCGTTACGTTTTCTGTGGGCATTAAATGGCACATAAAAATTGCCAAAAATAAATCTGTACAGGGATACACGACAACGGTTAAGACAGTCTCACATTCGGGGTCTCTCTTTCTTAGAATAGAATTTGCAGAGGTAAAAAGCCAAAGAACAAGCCCAACGGCTGCTACTATTCAACTGCAGGCTAAACTTGAAACGCAGAAAAAGGAATGGAGTGAGAGACCCGGCAGCTGACCCGACACCAAGATAGAGATGGGGCATTTGCTCAGTTAACCAAAAACATGCATTCTGTCTATTAACAAACGAATTCGCGAAGCTAGAAAGGGATTCAAGAGAGAGATACAATGATATCTTTATCGAGTTTAGATATAATTTTCTGTTGTGCACTAAAATAAATTCTCTGTCTATAATATTGCTGTTCACTATATACAAAATTCGTTAACACTGGAAATGCAAGAAACAAATCTCTGTCTCATAATAGCTATAAACTTTTGTTAATAAATTACATTACTATACCAAAAAAACGCAGAGTAGAATTAACGATTTTTCTATACCAACGTAGAGCTTAGAATCGCTATCACAATGTTAAAAGCATTAGCTAAGTCAACGCAGACAAGAAAATATAAAATTTCACCATCAATCAAGAAATTGTCAGGTCAATTATCAGCATCAAGGTGCAAGACAACACACTACCTAGAACCTTACGGGGCTAGGCGACTGGGCAGAAACATTAAGTGGCTCATCATCCATGCACAAAAAAGCGGTGTTGAGATCCTGGAAAAGAGGAGGGGTGTTGAGATCCATGGAATACGATAGCAGCAATGACCATAGATTGGGCTCTGACTAGGCTACTTTCAGGCGAGGATTGATGGGCTAGGGACAAAGGCAAAAATAAACCACAATCATCACAAATCAAAATACCCAAGGGCACTCAAGACATGCCTAGAATCCAAATCCGCAAGAGTCAATCAATTATTGAGCTAAAGGCTATGGGAAAATTCTAGTCATCAACTAGATGCTAAGACAATCATTTTCCTAACCCAATTAAACAATCCCGGATCCAAGAATAAATCATGCTAACATTCTTATCATGCATAAATAAAGAGAGTGTATCATTGTGTCCTTGCTCAAGTTGATGTCCCATGTGGCAGGTACAGCTCCCACTTACGGCCAGATGAAACTTCACGGTACCTCCCAATAGCAGCTAGGAATGCTCTTCTTCCCCTTTATCCACCTGAGATGCAAAGGGGCCACACACATAACAGTCAGTAGCTCTAGCACACCTCGTGGGTTGAGCTACCACTCCTCACCAGGTGGGTATCCCAATTCCCACAAGCTAATTCATTCAAATATAGATTTCTGCAGCATAACGTTACTCATGATGATTCTCCCATCCTTCCTCACTCCTCCATTATATAGAGTTTCCAAGTCCTTTCCCTTCCCAAAATCCCATTTAATTTAATGTTTAAAAATTAAATTCCTAAAAATCCTCCATGTACAAGTGTCACCCATCCCTTCATTCCTCATAAATTAATTTATTTAATTAATTAATTACCCTATTTCCTTCACCCACCTAAATCAATCCTAGAACCGGCTCCTAGGTGTCCCCATATTCCCTTGCAAGTTTTAATGACTTCCCCCCATTATCAATTTTACTGGTTGAGTTAATTTAGGAGTTGTTAAATGTTAAATGCCTAAGTTTGACTTCTGCTTTTTCCTTGTGTTTCCCTTTTCTTTTATGTTTCCCTCTTTTCCTAGTTTTCTAATTATTTTTAGATTTCCTCTTTCCCTTTTGATTTAGAATTCAATTTGGAATTAACTTTCCCTTTTCCTTTTAATTAATAAATTTTTAAATTATCATAATATGTCGAAACAATATTTCCTTTTAAATTTATCCCAACAGATTTTTATTGAATCAATTAATTATTATCTCCTTCTTGTCCGGTGTGAAGATTATCACCATTATATATATATATATTCATTTTAATTTTTTAAATAAATAGATAAAATTTTACCACGACTATAATTTAGACCTAGACTTTAATTTTTCGTGTTGGAAGTGACATTTTATTGAATGTTTTGAAATTTATTATCACGTTAGTTATCCTAAAGCCATCTAGGTTCATTCATTTATCATTAACAATCGACATTCCCTTGATGCACTATGTGCTCCAAGGTGCCACTAGCCTCAATTTGTTTCCCTTGCGTGGCGTGCCGCCGGGGCCTTCGTGCTCCAAGGTGCCACCATACTCTTTCCATTTTTCTTGTGACACCTGCCTTTAGGATGCACCCGTGCTCAAGGGTGCCACCCACCTCTTGGTGACTTGGTAGATCAAAAACCTCTAGAGTCAATTCTCCGCCGGGTGAACTTATGGGAGACTAAGAGCCTCTAGGAACCAAGGCCCCCACCTTGTGTGCCCCTTAGAATTATCACGAGTAGTACGCCCGCAGTATGCCCTCGCGGTATGGAGTGAGTCCTCTCAAACTTCACGTGGCATTAACCTACAATTTGAGCCACTGAGGGAGTGCTAGTAAGAACATGTGGAAGGGTTGTTGTCACACCTCTCCCTCAACATCTCGGTAATTAAATTGCATGACCCCTCTACTCCACATATGATTCTACAATTTGACAAGATGTAGTCAACTTTGCATCATCAACGAATCATGTTAACAATATATCCATAATCATATCATCTAATCGGATACACTAATATCACATATAAAACAATCAAACCCGATGGTTCCTCTGGAAGCTTGATGCGGAGTCAATGGGTTCCATCGATGCCTTTGCATCCTCAAGGTCCAAAATCCTTCACCCTCGATAAAACTAAGTCAATAGCACTTGTCCATGTCAATCGCGGCAAAACAACATGTCATCAACTATAGCAGCCTCATAATCAAATCAAATTCCCAAAGTCTAATAATATGGATAACTTGTGAGTAGAGGTGTCCTCAAAGAATAATTTTTTCTCGGTGCGCGTGAGGCGGATGTTACATACACCCCCTCTTGGTCTAAGCTTCATGCCGAAGTTTCCTGATGTAAAGTGGCCGAAATAGTGAATTATCCGCGATATCATAAAGTCTATATATCAAACAAAGGAACTACTCCTTTATATCATATGGGTCCTTCAAAGTCCCCGGTCGCCGATTATAGTTGTCCCACTAGACCTTGACTCCATCCACAATTTGGCACCGTATTTGTCGAAGGCGATGATCCAAGATAATGGATTGGCTCAGTCGTGAGTGTACTCTCATCCAACACCCACAAGGTGCTCAAGTAAAAACATGTGTAAAATCACTAATCAAAATGTCTCAAACAAAGACATGAATGACATTACCAAATACCTCAAAGAATCGGGCAAGGAATGATCATGAATACGAGCCTCTCTTTCCACAATATGGTGGGAATGGTTTATCCTCTTTTAAGAACAGGCGAACTCTCATCGCGTTCGATAAAAAAAAAATACTCAATGCAGCCACATAGTAACTATGGTTGACATGACGTGCATCAACATAACTCTTTTTTCATCTGCTTCCTTGATCCTTTGTCATTGTTTGCATTTAAACTTCCAATTCTTGGATGAAACTACAGGTCCCCACGGGGATCTATCTCAAGTTGATCCCAACTCAATAAAGGTCTGACACGGTCATTACAAAGAAAATCGAAGTAGCCATCTTAATGTTCACGCTATTATGTTAGCAATAAAGAAATTCTATGATGGCAATTATTCTTAATGCTTTTGTTGGTCCATCAGTACATCTTTAACATGTCCTCCAAGGTCATTTGTTTGTTTGGTCTGCCCATCCGTCTCCAGGTGATACGTGAAATGCTGAGTTAAGTTGAGTTTCCAAGGCCTCTTTGGAAACTCGTCCAAAATCTTTCAGTAAACATTGATTCTCGATCAGATATAATCTTCTTAGGCATGCCATGCGACCTCTAATCTCACTGATGAAAACTCGAGCTATGTCAAGCGCCTGATATGTCATACGCACAGGAATAAAGTGAGCACTCTTCCTCATAGTGTCTACTACCACAAAAATGAGTCGTGTCTCCTTGTCGTCGGTGGAAATCAAACAATGAAATCAATCGAATCTCTCCCATTTCAATTCCATAACAACGTGTGGTTGTAGTAATCGTACTGCGATGTTTATGTTCATCCTTTACCCGCTGACATTCTAGACATCCGGCCACATAGTCGACTATGTCTGCCTTCTTTCCCTTCTAGAAGAATAAGGGTTAGGTCTTCCCTCATCTTTTTGACTCTCGGGTGAGCCATGTACTGCTCTATGAGCCTCATAGGATCAAGCTCCTCAACTCATTATTCGGTAGTATGTAAATCGGATTTTTAAACCTCAATAATCCATCATCGTCAAACTTAAATCCTTCAAATCTTGTTACCATCATTGTGTTTGTCGATAAAATCCTTGACCTCTTTGCACCAGTCATCATCTCACTGTAAAGCTATAACATTTCAACGTATGCTCGTCTAAGAGGCAACACCGAAAGATGTGTCTCTGACTCCAAGAAGGTGCCCCTCGATTCATTGTTCCCTTTATGTAAGCAATATCAAAATCATACTCACTAAGTAATTCCGACCAACGTTGTTGTCGGAATTGCTTAGCGAGTATATTTTTGAGATTACTTACATAAAAGATGTGTTGTAGTCCACATTGGTTCATATTTAATTAAAATTTCATCCCAACAAGGTAGTGTCAACCCTTCAAGGAATATGCGATGGATAATAACCCCAAATCGTGCGTCGCATAGTTCTCCTCATTCCTTTTTAGTTTCCTCGAGAGTAAGCGATCACTCGACTGTCTTGCATCAGGACTCGAAGGTCTAAGCCTTCCTTGGATACGTCAGCGCATCACTGAAGTCTGCGTCATGTCAGGGACCTTTAGTATTGGTGTTGTTGTCAACAACTCATTGAGCCTCTGAAATTCTTCTGTACATTTCTCAGTCCAAACAAACTTCTTGTTTCTTCTGCAATTTCATTGATCGAATTTACTATCTTTGAAAATCCCTTGACGAACCGTCTATAGTATCCTACCAAACCCATGAAATCTACGTACTTATGGGACATTCGTCAGTGCGAACCATTCCATAATAGCCTCGATCTTCGTTGGATCCACGGTGATACCTTCACCGGAGATGACATGCCTAAGTAGTGAATCTTCAATTGATAAAAGAAATTTGGACAACTTCCCATACAATTTGTGCTCTCCTGACTTACTATATTACCAAACGCAAGTACTCCGTCAATGTTCCTTCCGTCGTCCAGAGTAAATCAAAATATCGTTAATGGAGAATACTTAACAGATGAACCTTTCCAAGTACTCATGGAACACTCCATTCATCAAACTCATAAATTCCATTGGGGTGTTTGTCAGTCTAAACGAAAAACTATGAAGCTCACAATCAAACCTCGTCTTAAAGGAAGTGTTAGGGACATCATCCTCCTAATCCGTAACTAGTGATACCTGATCACAAATGGATGTTTTGAGAACACTTTATAACCCTTCATCTGATTGAAAAGATCATCAATACTCAGCGATGAATATTGATTCTTGATCGTTGCCTTGTTCAATTGATGGTAGGTAGTAGGCCTCACGACAGGCCATTCCATAATAGCCTCGATCTTCGTTGGATCCACGGTGATACCTTCACCGGAGATGACATGCCCTAAGTAGTGAATCTTCAATTGATAAAAAGAGAATTTGGACAACTTCCCATACAATTTGTGCTCTCACAAACACTATAGTACCAAGCGCAAGTGCTCGTCATGCTCCTTCGTCGTCCAAGAGTAAATCAAAATATCGTTAATGAATACTTGGATGAACCTTTCCAAGTACTCATGGAACACCCCGTTCATCAAACTCATAAATTCCATTGGGGTGTTTGTCAGTCTAAACGGTAAAACTATAAACTCACAATGTCAAAACCTCGTCTTAAAGGAGGTCTTAGGGACATCATCCTCCCTAATCCGTAACTAGTGATACCCTGATCACAAATGGATCTTTGAGAACACTTTATAACCCTTCATCTGATTGAAAAGATCATCAATACTCAGCAGTAGATATTGATTCTTGATCGTTGCCTTGTTCAATTGATGGTAGGCAATGCAGAGCCTCCACGACCCATCCTTATTTCGTATGAAAATACATGCACACCCCACAATGACACACTTGGACGTATCAGTCCCAGGTCCAATAATTCCTTCAGTTGAATTCTCAACTCCTGTAACTCCGAGGTCGACATCCAATAAGGCATTTTCATTATCGATCCAGTCCCCAGTTTTAGGTCTATAGTAAACTCCAATTCCCTCTCCGGCGGCATCCCAGGTAACTCCTCTGGGAGATTTTCGCAAACTCTCTCACCACCGGAAGGTGTTCTAGACCTTCCGCTACTCCCTTCTCGTTTAAAGAAAGGATCGCATAAAGCTTACATCCCTTACGTATGCTCTTCTAAAGTTGTAAGGAAGAGATGAACCTTAGGGAAAATCCCTGGTTCCATCCTAAAATCATGCTTCTATGTCCCTCATCATCGACCAAG
>SNQJ01S0191801.1:0-17941 GCA_010110895.2 Picea sitchensis
AAAATGTACTTTTTTTGGAAGTTAGACAAAAACCTGGATGTATTGAGCATACAAGCTCAAATTTTAAATCTGAAAAATGCATGATGAATGAGGGCTACACAATGAAATGATAATCTACCAAAATTTCATTCTTTTGATATGAAATTTTTTTTCTGTTATCCCAAGAGTGGGAAACCTAGGTGATCAAATTTTTTGATCAACATTGGTCAACCAAGGTCAACCATAATTATCAATGGTCATGGTCAAACATAATTAACCATGTCAACCATAGTCAACCTTTCATTGCCAAAGTCAACGGAGGTCTACCAAAGTTAACCATGGTCATGGTCAAGCATACACAACCATGTTCTTTATCAATTAATGTATTAATGTATTAATACTTTAATAATGCATTATTAATGTATTACTACTTTAATAATGTATTTATTAAGGTATTTATATTTTAGTAATGTATTTATTAATTTATTAATGTATTAATACTTTAATATTGATGTTTTAATATTATATTGATCTTAATATTAATGTTTTAGTGTATTAATAAATACATTATTAATGTATTAATTAATAATATCTTAATGTATTAATGTCATCTATAGTCATGGTCATGGTCATATATGAATAACAATTATAAAACATGGTTAATCATTGTCATCCATGGTTCAACCATGGTGATGGTCAACCAAGGTCAACCATAGTGAATTTAACCATGGTAATGGTCAATCATAATTAACCATGATCATGGTAATCGAAGGTCAACCACAATTAACCAAGGTCATGGCCAACCAATTTCAACCATAATTATTCATGGTCATGGTCAACCATAATCAACCATATTAACCATAGTCAACATTTCCTTCCCAAAGTCAACCAAAGTCTACCGATGTTAACATCGATCCTTCTTAACTCTTTTGAAGAAGCTAGATAATACCTCTGCTCATTTTGATAGATAGAGAGACAGAGTATTAATATAGCTATAGTTTTCAAATGCAGAATATGGATATAAGCGAAAAGAAACCTAGCTTGGATCCATCTAGTAATAAAGAGCATCGGAATGACAACCACCAAAACTTGCCATGTGACTAATGATATGATGAATATGCAACCCCGACGTCAATGTTCATATTTATTTTTATCTTTTAATAATAAAATTAGGGCATTAAGCCAATATATATTCAAATAAATTTATTTAAAATAAAACTTAAATAAATATTTATTTAACTTTGGAGAAATAAAAGTTTAATTTGTTGTTTTGTGTACGACCCAACTTAAAAAAAATATGAAAACAATATCGTGGGGGGTAATAAGTAAGGTATACATTTTTGAAATATATAATTACATGGCTTTTGATATTACAAGCGCTTCTTAATAATTGAATTGAATATTTTATTAAACTATATCTATTTTATTTTATTTTTAAGAGAAACAATTGTGGTTGTATTAATAGAAAAAATGTTAGTCTTATTTGTCAACAAATAATATATATCAAAGATTTCCAAGGCTTGTTGTCAAATGCTCAATACCAGAGATTTTTTCTTTTCAATGTGGTTAATAGCCAAGAGCACGTCATTCCCAAAGTTATTACATGAATTTATTAGCACAAATTGCATATCAAAAGAGAAAGTTGGGAGTTCGACTTCTTGTCACGAACTTATAAAATTTCATGCACAAAACACTCACTTTATTATTATTATTACTTATATAAATTATATATTTATATAAGTGAATATCTCAACAACCTCTAACAAACTTCAACCAATTTTAAAATAAGCATTAATTCTAAGGTCTTATAATGCCTTATCTTAATGCTTACATTACAAATAACAATACTGAAATCACAGAAGAGTATTTTTAAAGTTTGATCTCTATCTTGTCTGGTCTTCATCAACATTTCTATCCACTTCTGAACTCTCATAGACTATGAAATTTTTCAACCATTCATTTTACCTACCGCTACATCCATTGAAGATACAATTGCTTTTGACAATCAATGACGAGTTCAAACCAATGATGAGTTCTTGTGCCACCAAAGAATGACAAAAACCACCAACTTAAAATATGTTACTTTTTTCTATGAGAAGCTCTCCATAATTCATTTTACAAATTAAGAATAACACTAATACATATTGACACTAATTCAAAAAAAAATAGACTAATATAACTACCTCCTTCAAACCTCATTGAAACCTTCTTCGATCATGAGCATAGAAAAACAAGAACTTCTTGAACATTCTTTTCTTTGGATGCACTGGGACGACATCTTGAACGTTCTCTTCTTCAGTTGCACTGGACCAACATCCACATCCACATCTGAATTGTCCATAAGCTCCTCCCATGTTACCAAATTCCCCGGGAATCCAAACTGAGTGTCCTCCTTGTAGATCACAACATAAACTACGAGAGAAATGAGGAGATTCATGAAAGACCCACTCAAGGGAGAGAATCCCAATAATATGACATCGGGATGATGGAAGGACCAACTGATATTAATATCACTCTGTCCTAATTTTGCAAAGAATACGTCCTTCAAGTTATAGTAGTTGAAATCACCATTATTCATCTTGGGATGCCTCTTGTGAAACAGAGCCTCGCGGGGATCACTAATCATATCCATGGCAGAGATATCATGAGATCCCAGATAATGTTCTGATCTTGTTTGAAGACACACATGTTTGATATTGGGGGAATTGGGAATAAGAGAATCAAAGACATTTGCAAGCATTTTATTGTCCAAATTGCACGATTCATCGTCCCGCTTGGATCCTTGGTCGATTTGGTGTAGTGGTAGATTTATGTCTCCTTCCATGCGCTTCCTTTCAAACTCATGTAGTGATCTGTCCTTCAACCAAAAAACCAATCCATGCAATCACGCAAGAAATATTCACCCAGAAAACACACTCCAAACTAATATACTCTCCTATGAGAGCAGATTACATCTCTATTCACATGCCCTCTCCTGAGGGAGATACATAGAGAGAAACCTGCTGTGATACCAACTTAGAAAATTGCACGCACAAAACACTCACTCTATTATTATTATTTACTACCTATATAAACGCATATACAATACACTTATATAAGTTTTGTCAAATCCAACTTATTTCAAATTTGGAGATAGACGTTGAGAAAATATATCAACAATTTCCAACCAACTCTAAAATAAACATTAATTCTAACACACCATTAGTTGGAAAAGTCATGGAGATTTTTTCTTCTCTNTCCATAAGCTCCTCCCATGTTACCAAATTCCCCGGGAATCCAAACTGAGTGTCCTCCTTGTAGATCACAACATAAACTACGAGAGAAATGAGGAGATTCATGAAAGACCCACTCAAGGGAGAGAATCCCAATAATATGACATCGGGATGATGGAAGGACCAACTGATATTAATATCACTCTGTCCTAATTTTGCAAAGAATACGTCCTTCAAGTTATAGTAGTTGAAATCACCATTATTCATCTTGGGATGCCTCTTGTGAAACAGAGCCTCGCGGGGATCACTAATCATATCCATGGCAGAGATATCATGAGATCCCAGATAATGTTCTGATCTTGTTTGAAGACACACATGTTTGATATTGGGGGAATTGGGAATAAGAGAATCAAAGACATTTGCAAGCATTTTATTGTCCAAATTGCACGATTCATCGTCCCGCTTGGATCCTTGGTCGATTTGGTGTAGTGGTAGATTTATGTCTCCTTCCATGCGCTTCCTTTCAAACTCATGTAGTGATCTGTCCTTCAACCAAAAAACCAATCCATGCAATCACGCAAGAAATATTCACCCAGAAAACACACTCCAAACTAATATACTCTCCTATGAGAGCAGATTACATCTCTATTCACATGCCCTCTCCTGAGGGAGATACATAGAGAGAAACCTGCTGTGATACCAACTTAGAAAATTGCACGCACAAAACACTCACTCTATTATTATTATTTACTACCTATATAAACGCATATACAATACACTTATATAAGTTTTGTCAAATCCAACTTATTTCAAATTTGGAGATAGACGTTGAGAAAATATATCAACAATTTCCAACCAACTCTAAAATAAACATTAATTCTAACACACCATTAGTTGGAAAAGTCATGGAGATTTTTTCTTCTCTCCTAATAAAGTCCAAACTTCTTTTGATGTAATCTTTACTATTCCTACTAATCTTATTTAATCTCCATATTCTGTTTTTATAATCCTCAAATTCTACCTAGCTTTTTTTCCAACAGAAAAATTACTCGATTGTATTAATACATAATTTGTTCTCACAACTTGTTTATAATCACAACAAAGTATCCACTGACGATAATATTTTTTTCCTACAGTGGTCTTCCAGCCAACTAGAAGGCGAAAGAGGAGAGATGGATATAAAGTTATACAGACTGCAATATGTCAAAAGTTAACAAAAAAAGGAGTAAAGTCCAAAATATTGTTGTTGCATATACTCAAGAACAAAAGAATATGTTGTATGCATCGATGAACATATGTTACAGGTACTAATATATCTTTAGAGTATGGGTGGGGCCCTCATGTTCATAAAGCCAATGATTGTATGACATTATGCCTATTTTTTTCTGAAGTGTTTCCTTTGAAAGAAAATCTGCTTCCTTATTGTGCTCACAGTAGATATGAGTAAAATTGAGCTTCTTGAAGTTGTGTTGTAGAAGTCTAATTATGTCCTTCCAGGCCAAGAGCGAGATGGCTTGTAGCTTACCCTTGATGTTCAACCAATCTATGATAATTCTGGAATCCCCAAGAATTTGTAGGACTCCAATGTTTAATATGGAGGCAAAGTGCAATGTTGCTCAGGCACCCAATAGCTAGCTCCGCCCTTATGTTGGTGCCCGGGCCACAAAAAAAATTCCATCTGTAAGTAGAATCTTTTGTCATTTTGATCAATCCACCTGCACCACTCCATGTGCCATTGAGCTGCGTTGCTCCATTAAACCACTCTGTAGGTGTATCCTCTAATATATGTGGTGTATTTTTAATCTTCTTTTCCATTTTAATTGGATGTATATATTTCCAGTTTTTATACAAGCCAAGTGTCTTATAAGCAACGATGCATAAAGAGGGGGGCATATTTTCGAAAAAAAAAATTGTTTCTATCCAACCAGACAAACCAACAGACCAGTGATGGAAGAAATTTGAAGCAGTGTTCCCTGGTTGTCCAATAATCATAGCAGGCAGATATAGAAGTATCGTCCCAAACAATGCTGATGTGTTGATCGAGAGTGATTCTGTCCCATACAAGACGAGTGAAGGGACACTTCGTGAAGAGGTGCAACATTGTTTCTTCATCGTTGTAACATAGATGAAAAATGTTGGGGCCAACCCATCCTTTACTTTAGAGGTTATCCCAGGTATGGATTTTGTTTTCTACAGCTAACCAAGTGAACAACTTGATCTTTTGTGGTAATTTCCAGGACCATATGTTTTTCCTCCAACCAAAAAAAATATTTTTCCAGAGTGAGTTTGTAACGGAAGAATAGATATTTTTGACAGTAATGTGTCCCGATCTGTCGCCCCCAGACCACATAAGTTGATCCTCCATGTCTTGTAGTTGAATGCCCGAGCGTGTAAGTTATGTGCAGTATTTTTCCCACTCCACAGTGAGCTCTGCGGGTAGATCTAAATCAAGACCAGTTTTCCAGCCATCGATAAGAGTCCCAATTCTATTATATTTCCTGGCTTGAAAGAGGTATTTGGTATTTTTTAAATTTCCTGGCTTGAAAGAGGTATTTGTTGTTTTTTAAATTTAGATGAGTAATCAGCTAAGGAGACAGGTAAGAGGCCTGGTAAAGTCATAAAATGAAATCCCTGTCAGATATAATAGTGTGACCAGAGCCAAGCTTCCAACAAAGCCATTGTGTTATCCAATTTGCTGATTTAACCAAGTTTCTCCAGATCTGTGAGGTTTCCCTTGTGGAATTTGTCGCAATCCTTAGCCAGGTTGCCACCAATACGTATGGCAGGTATTTGTCCTTAATGAAAGTGCTCCATATTCCTTATTTTGTCAACACACGTCATATTGAGTTGGCGGCCAGTACTTTATTGAAATGGAAGATATTTATGATCCCCCATCTGCCCTTGATTTTTGGTTTGGCCAGGGTTTCCCAGTTGCATAGGTGTTGCCTGTAATGGTTAGTGTTTCTCGACCAGAGGAAGTTGTAAGTTAGTTTCTTTAGTTTATCCAATACCAAGGTAGGTATAGCTACGAGGGCCATCCAATAAACCGGTTGTCCTTCTAGGACATCTTTGATAAGAGTGTATCAGCCTCCTAAGGAGAGCCATCTATTGCACCAGTGTCCAATTTTGTTTTCCATCTTTGCTATGAGCCAGTCCCAATCTGTAGTCTTATAGTATTCAACTTTAATATAATATCCAAGGTATTTGAAACCTTGCAAAATATGGACAAAGCTATAAGGGAAGATTCCCTTCAGTTGTTCCAAGGTTTGATCTTGCATATTTGCATAGTGGAATGTCAATTTTGACCAATTGATCTATAATATCATGGTGCAATAGAATATCTTCAAGATTTGTTTGATTTCCCTCCATTCCCGTAGACTATCATTGGTCATAAGAGGACGTCATCGACAAATAGAAGGTACAGGATCTTTATAATACTATAAACTTTGATCCCCATTAACTTTCCTTCTACGTGACCTTTTTTGAGTAAAAGGATTAATCCTTCCATGACCAGGATGAACAAGAGCGGTGAGAGGGGGCATACCTTCCGCAATACTCTTCCACTATGGAAGAAAGTGGATGATTCGCCATTCACCAGCACAACGAAATTTTCACTTATTACGCAACTCATGATCCACTTTATCGATGCTTGGATGAATCCTGTTTGAGTCAAAATTAATCTGAGAAAGTCTCAGTCTATGCAGTCAAATTCATTTTTAAGGTCTAGTTTTAGGATGAGTGCTCTTGAATTCTTTTTTTTTATGTTGTGCAAGCACTCTTGAGTAGTGCCAATAGCATCTAGAGTTTTTCAACCCTTTAAAAACCACAGCTATTCACCTAACAACGTCCTCGAGAGGATAGGTTTAATCCTATTTGCAATGATTTTTTATATTAACTTATAGCATAGGTTGTAGAGTGCTATCGATCTGTAGTTGCCAAATGAAATTGGATTTTTAGCTTTTGTAATAAGGGTCAAGATGATCGAATTCAGTTCCCTAGTCACCTTACCTCAGAGTCTGGAATCTTCCACTAGCTCCAAGAGATCGGTCCCAACTAAATCGAAGAAATGTAGGTAGAATTCTACAGTCCAACCATCAGGGCCCGAGATTTTGTCCTTTGTGAAGGATTTTAATTCATCCAAAACCTCCTGTAGTGTACAAGGAATATCCATAATAATATAATCATCCTCTGTGACCAATCGTGGGAAGATCCTAGCCACAATGACATGATCCTCTATATTTTTGTGTGGGGTCGCCTCAAAGTATGATTTGAAAAAGCATGTAGTTGTTGTGTTAATTTATTTTTGTCTTCTGTGTGTAGTGCCAACTTCGTCTATTATATCCCAAATATGTTTTTTGTTTCTGCAGGAGATTGCAAAATGGTGGAAATATTTATTATTGAGATCTCCGCACTTTATCTAGTTTTCTCTCCTCCGTTGCCTACAAAGAGCTTCTCCGAGAAACAACTGGTTCCTCTCAGATTTTAGTTGTTTCAATTGCTGGTACCTACCCCTAAAGTCCCCATCTTGTGTGTCTTCTTGTTGGAGTTATAGTAGTTTAAACTCCAACGCTTGTAGTCTATGTAGTGTGTGTTTTATGTGTAAAGTAGCCCAGCTTTTGATACAGGCTTCTATATGCTTCAATTTCCATACAAAGCGATGTTGTATTCCTGGATCTGTTGAAAATATGGGGTCATTCCAAACTGTATTAAAAATAGTATTAAAATATTCCTCATGCAGCCAGCTTGAATTCAATTTGAAAGAGTAGGAAATATGATTAGCAGGTGAGACAAATTGCAGTAGAATCGGGGCATGGTCTGATAGGTAAGGAAAATCTACCCAGGATCTGACCCTGCCATCTCATGTTACAAGATTTTCAGAAATAATAAACCGGTCTAGACGCTTTAAAATGGACTACGGTCCCGCTCGTCCATTGCGCCAAGTAGGTGCCAAAACATACGGTGGGAAATATACCAAATCATGCGCTAGAAATACGAAGTTAAAATATCCAGCCAAGGAGTCCTGAGTGGTTGAGGCTCCCCAAACTTCGCCTGCATTTGTAGTAAGATTCATGTCACCAATGATGGAGTCTGAGTCTTCTCGTTCACTAACATCCATGAAATCTGTGGATGTAGGTTGGGTGTTCACTTTAGGAGAGTCCGACCTGGTGGATAGTTCGATCATAGTGTCCTCTAATTGTTGCTCGTCCAAGATGCCAGTGCCTAATTTTCTAAGATGGCCCGTTTGTTTATAGATTGTACATCTGAAGGGTATGCCTAGGTAATCCGTATTCTGGCGAGTGTGATGCCCTCTCCAATCAATATCAGTGGATTCTAACAGTCCTTCGTGTATGTCGATATCCACCATTACCCTCGCTAGTTTATTTTCTAGGCCTATGAGGGACTTTGGGTCCACACTAATGAAACGACTAAGTGTATTTCCAATGGCCTTAGGAGATTTTGTATTCCAAAGGTGTAAAGGTAGACCAGGTAGAAGGACCCATAAATGGTGCATACAGAAGTAGTCCTGTGATGGGTCAAAGCTTATTCGCCATCGTTTTAACATAAGGCTATCACTGTCTATTGTCCAGAGCTGCTCAAGTATGATAGTGGAGTCCTCCATTGTTTTAAACTGGAAATAGAGCCAACCTCTCGTTAGGTAGGTGATCTCTGGTACATAACCCAACAAAGGCCGCTAGGTTGACTGCACCCACTTTGCTAGGTCAATTCGATAGAGATGTCTATAAGATAATCTACCCATTAGAGAATAGAGACTTAATGATACTGAGTCTTCTAAACCGATATCTTCTCCAAGAACCATTTTTCTTTTTCTCTTCTTCGTACACCATGATCTTATGGCTATTTTTTTACCCTCGATAGTGTGTGAACCAATCGAGCATTTGAATCTCGGAGTACCTACAGGTCTCACTAGTGCTGAGGTAGATTTCTCCCCTCGCAGGGTAGTAGTAGCAGGTGGGTCAACCGAGGATAAACAAGGGAGTGGTTTAGAGTAGGAAATCATGTGGGTGGAAGTTGAAGGAGTCTGCGAATGGCTCTGGGTAGGAAGATGGTGAGACAGGTCCTTTGTAGAGGGAGAGTAATGTTTGCATTCAGCCTAGAGTAAATCTGAGGTTTGGACAGGAAATGTGGTGGAGACCAGTGAAGAAGCTGGAAAGGTGGAGGAGGAGTTAGGTGGACATGAGGTCCCAGGTAGAGATAATTAAATCTTCATGTGCTTGGAAAGCTCATCAATTGAGGTGAAGAGACCCACACTGTTCCATAGGGGCTCATCAACAACACCCATGAGTGCACTGACCTCACCCTCCATCAGTGCGTGTCTCGTGGAGGAAGGAGGATCTACCACTAGTGTTCCACTTAGTTGTGTTTCATAGTGAGCCAATGTAACGGTTTTAATGTAGATGTGGTAGGACAATGCGATATGACTAGTGGAGAGATTGGAGTGATGGTGTAGTAAAAGCTAGGTTGATGTCATCACCGAGTAGTCAGTAAGAGAGGATCACACTAGTAATGGAAGGTCTATTAGAGCCATCACTAAGATAGTGTGCGAAGAATGTTCTTCAAACCCCGTGAGGTAAAGAAATAACTAAACTAGGTGGAGTAAGAAGTGGCGCTAGGGTGTAGGACCCTCTAGGTCCAAGCTTATCCATGGCCACCATTGCTATATAGTTGTAGGTTTTTGAAAACTGTCTCCCGCCTGCGCTCTGAAACGACCTATAAAATTTTAGCATATTAATATAACCATCTCAAATTCTACCTAACTTACAACTAGCGGAGAATTTTTAGTGAATGAAATTGATGATGAGTAAACAAGTTACACTTTAAGCCAAAATTATGTGTAATCTATCAAAGTGGCCACATGAGTTCTCGTCACAACTCATGGAAGAAAATTGAAAACCAACTAATAAGTTATATAAAAGTGAACATATCAATATTTTATTTACTTAATATTATAGTTAATATTATCAAACATATAAAAATAAAATAAAATCATATGCATAATGCTTAAATTATTATTCTTAAAAATATATAAAGAAATTAGAAATTAAGAATGTATTAATTTTTTATTTATACAATATTTATAAAATTAAATAAACAATACAATAGAATTTAATTGTATTTAAATAATATTATAGTTAATATTATCAAACATATAAAAATAAAATAAAATCATATGCATAATGCTTAAATTATTATTCTCTAAAATATATAAAAAAATTAGAAATTAAGAATGTATTAATTTTTTATTTATATAATATTTGTAAAATTAAATAAACAATACAATAGAATTTAATAATAATAATAATTTTTTTGGTATTTTTAGATAAAATAATAATAGTAAAGAAGTCTTCTCATTTTTATTAGTTTATAAAAAAATTATTTAATTTTATTATAATTTTTAATAGATGAGTTAAAATAGATCAAAGAAATATTATTAATATTAATGAGAATTGAAAAAACACTTTCACTAATAAAAATACCTATTTTATCTATTTTATTATTATAGAATGTTATTTATTAATCCATGCCAAAGGCTTGGGACTATAGCATTGAGTTGTCCTTTGACTATGTATTAGTTTATTGTTGACTTTAAATTTGTATGCTATATGCAATATGTAACATAAGAAATCAATATATGTATTTTTTTAATAATATAAAAATACATTTTTCTAAAATTTCATTGGTTGATATCTTTGATGTGTTATTGCAGGCTTCACGTTATTCAATGTATAAAATTGATTATACAATTAATGAATTTGTTAGTTTTACAACACACTGCACTCCTTTGGTTTCCTAACATTCAATTGCAATTCGCCACCTTTGAAGTACCACCGAGCATGACTGTTAAACTCACGTTACAATGTCAGCGGAGACAACTGCAACTTGAAGGAAAAGTAAATTGGGTCAATTGATCCACAACTACCCTGGTCCTACATCCGTTTTCTCTCTGCAATATCCTGCTCGATACAATGGAGAAACACAGACAAGTAATGCAAGGGTTACTGTTGTTTATGGTGTCATTAAACTCATCATGCCTAGGGAAAAACACAGAATGTGCAGAAGAAGACCAGGCTGCATTATTAGATTTTCAAAGTGGGCATCTTGGATGATCCCGATGGAGTTATTGAATTGTGGACTGGAGAGATGGAGCGGTGTGTTATGTGACAGTCACAGCGGCCGAGTAGTAAATCTCATTCTCAATGCAGACCAAGGCAACAACAGTGAATACATGAGTGGAACTATATCTGAATCCATCGGTAAGCTCTCTTCTCTCCAGACCTTTATTGTTTTAAGCTGGAAAATATCCATGCATCAATCCCATCTTCCATTTCTAGCCTCTCGGCCTTAACCCAGAAAATGACTTCTTTGTTTCAGGCAAGGTCTACTGTCATACATGCCATTGTGGGTTCATCACGGAAGCTTCCCATTATGTTCCTGCTCTATATTTTCTCTCTCTGCTTTTCAAGTTTCTAGTGAATCTTTTATCTTTGGTTCACTGCATTTCTCAGTGCTTGCATCAATTTTGGCTGCAAAGTGTCAGTTTTGTTGTGCTGATTTTGTGGGGTTCAAAATATTTTTCGAGAATGTTCGCTGAGTAATAAATGGTTTTCTTGTCAACCTGGTTTTGTTGAATTGGTGAAAGTTTGGGTTCTTTGTAGAGACTCATATCAAATCCCATGGATGGTATTTTTATATAAAATGTAATATATATTGTGTGTCCTTTTAACTCCAAATCTATAAAACATTTAAAGATTTGTATCTGGTTTTTATTCTTCTATCTTGCTACATTGATTATTAAACATTTCAAGATTTGTATCTGGTTTTTATTCTTCTATTCTGTTACATTGCTTATTTGATAGTAAAACATGTAAGAATTCAGAATTTTCGAATTGTTGTTATTCTTCACTTTCAGTATGAAGAATCTTTAGATCTTGGTCAACTGGAATTTTTATCATCTCCGATGGAGGTGGTTTTCTTTTCTTTCATCCTTTCTTTGTCCCCAAATTACTCTATACTAGAATATTTCCCATTGTTATTGCATCTCCATTCTTAAAACTCTTTTGCTATCGGTTGTGTATCGGATTTAATCTGTGTGGTTTTTCTTTTAAATGGGACAAAGTAGTGTAGCCTCCTGAGGGCTGGTTTCTTGAAACTTCCAAGGAAAAAGAAGATAATATTGTTGGCCTCTAGTCATCTTTAAAACTCCATTCCATTGTTTGGGATCTTGGGATCTTAAACTCTTTTTCTATTGGTTGTGTATCGGATTCAATCTCTGTGGTTTTTCTTTTAAATGGAAGAAAGCAGTGCAGCCTCTTGAGGGATGATTTCTTGAAACTTCCAAGGAAAAATAAGATAATATTGCTGGCCTCCGGTCATCTTTAAAACTCCATTCCAGTGTTTGGGATCTTGGGATCTTGTTGAATTTCACGTTTACCCGTCCTCGCTATTTGATCTGTAGAAGGTCTTGGTAGATCTGTAGAACTTTGATTTGTAGTTTGCACTGATTAAGATTATGTTATTGCAGAAATTCCACTTGGGTTTAAGGAGATCTTTGTTGTGATGCAGAAGTTATTCTTTTACTACCAAGACCTGGATCTTAGATATTACCCAACAAATATTTTCAGATCCTCTAATCTGACCTATCCATGCAAGATCAAGGAGGTGGTGAAACTTTTATTTGATTCTTCATTGGTTAATCTTGTAGAACTTAAACATATCCGTAAGTCTTTTGTTTAAGAAAACAAAATCTTACCTTAACTCATCATCTAGTTGCATTGTGGTTTGCAATCTGCAATGATCAACTTTTATCACTCTGGTATAGACTAGAAATTTTAATCTTCCAAAATTATGGGAGATACTCTTCATTTTATTCTCATAAATATTAAGAGATTTGACTGCTAAAGTCTAGGGAGGTGTACATACTCTAATCCATTTGAATCTGTGACTTCCTAAGAGAAAACACATGTTCTTAACCATTATACCCACTTAGATTCTATTGTGTTTTCAAGTATCTAAATCTCATCTTACCATTTAATTAGTGATTCAGATCTCACATGAGTTCTTATATGCCCTACATTTTTCTAAAGTTAAGACCATCTATTAATCTATCATTGCCATTGAATACAAGTTACAATGATCCCTTCAAACTTTGTTTGTTGGAGATTTCCTTCTATCATAGTCAATAGTTTAAATCAATCTGTTTCTTTATGCTCTCTATTTTGCATCATTTATGCAAATTGTTGGTAATAAGTAAGCCTCATTAGGAATCCCTCTCCAATCAGAAGACTTTGTTTTACTAGCTCATGCTGCTTCAATGAAAATACATACAGGAAAAACCTAAACCAATCTCCTGATAAAAACCACGATTTGGTTGTTGTTCTTCCATTTCAATGTAATAAGTAAATCTTATGCTATGGCCTCTGTAGGTGCACGAGTGGCTGTTAGATGCATGGATGAGGCTGATAATCAAATTTTTTACAGAGAGGAAAAGACAGATGACAATGGAATTTTCAGGATTCATGTGAATGGTGACCATGCTCAAGATAGGAATTTTCAGGATTCATGTGAATGGTGACCATGCTCAAGATAGTTGCGTGGAAGAGACACTAAGCAGCCATATTGGTTGCAACACCCATGCTCACACAAATGTCGGCCCTGTTTACCTCACCCACAACAATGGCATTCTCTCTAATGAGAGGTGGATAGGACCTTTAAGAATTTTAGTGTGTAAGAATAATATTTACTCTCCCTCTCTCATTTCCCATTGATGTTAGAGCTAGACTATTCTTGACTCTCTCACCTGATTGCCCAAGGAAATGGAAGGGAAATGTAAGCCTATTAAAACAAATGTTGCAAGGAAACTTAGTCCCTACCTTTTATGGGTTTGAAAATTCATAATAATAATGATTTAAAACTAAATAAAATTAAATTATATAAACTGTAAAACTAAATAAAAAAAGTAAAACTTTTAATGTTTTTTGTATTATTATTTAGATTTGAAAATTAATAAAACAAGTAAAGATCAATTATATATTAATATTAAGAAACCATATTCTTAAAGAAAATACAAACCCATTACATTCACAATAATATCTAAGAATAAAAAATTTGTGAAATATTACATAATAAATTTAGGAATGCTTTTAACTAAATAACCGAATAAAAATTCTACGCAGTTAGGATGAGCTGCTTTAATATAACAATTTTAATTAAAGAAATGTGTAAAATATGGAAATTTAAAAATTTATTGAAGCCAAAGCAGTAATGAATTCTACAGTTATGGTGTTGTATCCCAACCTAAGGAGTTGTAACCGCCGAGAGAGTCAACAATGGTTATTTGTCAATAGTGGCAACCATTGTTTGAATTGACCACTCACCTACTCCCAGTACGTGAATTAGAAGAGACTCTCTGTTGTGAAGGCTGTAGTGCATAGGAGAAGAAAATTACAGTCTTATTATTTTAATCACTCAACATCTTTGTCAAAGTGTCAAATTCATTAATTTTATAATGAATTTTATACATTGAATGACGTTAAGTTTGCAATAACACATCAAATATATCAACCAATTAAATTGTAGAAAAATATTTTTTCTATTATTAAAAAAAAAATACATATATTGATTTCCTATGTTATACATTGAATATAACATACAAATTTAAAGTCAACAATGAACTAATATAGTCCCAGACCTTTGGCACAGACTAATAAGAGAATAGATAGTTGTTTTGAGGTGATTGGTGTAGTGTGTCTATGGAAATGTGAGCTACGACTTAATCGGTAGTAATGAATTGTTTGTCCATCATTCTTATGAGATGCATCTTGACAGTGAGAGAGTTCTGCCTTGCTTCAATTGAAGAGAACACACTAGGGACGTCGGAACTGTTAATATAATATAACCTCAACAGTCTGACTGTACATTGCCAGTTGTCCTGGCCAGCTGTACTTTCTATTCTTGTTTTGCTTGAGTCTATTTAGTTGAGATATTTCTCTTTGCATAGTACTTCACTTCTTCATGATCTTCTTCATGTACTCATTTTGTACTCTTCTTCTTATATTCTAATATACAGTTTTCTGTTCTATTCTTTTCTCTCTGCATTTATTGCTTCACAATTTATCATGGTATCAGAGCTACAGTAGTAAGCCTCTTCACACAGGCTAGAGAGCAACATGATCCTTAAACAACACAGAGCTTACACGGATCTTGAGAGCACTCAACACAAACTTTTCACAAGGCTTGGAGAGCTATCTGTCATACTCTCGAAATATCCTCGCAGGAAACTTTCACGAGGATGCAGACTATCATACTTTCAAAAGATTAGCATAAGAAGCTCACGCGAGGTCACAGAGCGTACTACGCTCGAAAGTTTCAAGGAGCAGAAACACGAGAAGGAAGCGGAGACTGAGAAGGAAGAAATAGTAAAGATTCTTGTTCAATTTTGAAAGAATCATCAAAGATTCATGAAGAAGAGTTGCAGGAGGCAGGAACTCTTGAAGAATTCAAAGCATCAGTTCAAATTTGTGAAAGATAGTTGCAGAAAGAAGAAGCATTTAAAGCATTTCGGAAATCGCTCAAATCTGTCAAAGATTGGAGCAGAGAACAAAGAACTCGTGAAATTCTTTCAAATATTTGAAAGATTCACGAATCTTTCTTCCACAGAAGAAAATGCTTGCAAAGGAAGTAAAGCACGCGTCTCAGGTTCAAAGAACAACTGTCGCGGCTGTAATATTTGTCCTATGAATAGATCTGAGGCGGAAATCCAGTTCAGAAGGGACGAAGAGAGCACGAAAAAGGAAAAATAATTTCAGCCCTTAGATCTTGCATAGAGGACCGACAGTCGTTAGATCAACGAGAAAGTGCACGAGGTTTAGTCCTCTGGAGCGCCAAGGAGAAATTCGACTTGCGAAGTCACGAAATCATCTGGACCATCCATCAAGAGACACGTGGTGAGATGTTGACATTTCGCTAACTCCCAAGGTGTAAGGTCAGAAGACTGCCCTGAGAATTCACGAATCGTGAAATCACAAGTCATTCTGGACCGTTGGATCGCGAAAGATCATGAGCTGTCGATCTTATCCCATCGCAAAATCGGGGATCGAGAGTTGGATGAGGGAAGGAGACTTCTCTCCAAAACCCCGATACGCAAAATCCCGACATCACAAATTGCAAAATCCCGAGAGGATTGTGAGCCGTCCATCTCAGAGGACAGGTGGCAGTAGATCCAAGTGCCATCATTTCGGCATTTCAGAGTTCGGGATATCGGAGGTCTTGTTGATGAAAGGTCATGACACTCCACAGCGAAAGTCCCGAAATCTCGAAAAGATCACAGCCGTTAATTCGTTTGGACACGTGGCGGAGATCGAGGAAACCGTCGGCATCTCGGCTACCAGGGTTTCAAGTTAACAGAGGATTTGGAGTCGCAAGTCGCGAAATCACGAAACGACGAGGACTATCCATCTTGAGGGGACACGTGGCAACAATCTAGGCATTCGGGGAAAGTCCCGAAAGGAAAGGGCCATCGGCATATCGGGATTCGGCGTTTCACGAATCTTGAGGACGAGACGTCCAGAGCATTTGAAGTCTCTAAATCGCAAGAAGAGATCACTCATCAAAACGAGGGATCAGGAATATCCATGGTGAAACCCCCGAAGCAGACTTGATCCATCCATCTGTTGGGACGCGTGGCAGAAATCGAGGCCTTCAGAAAAAATCCCAATAGGAGATTCCATTGGCATTACAGGATTCGGAAAATCGCAAATCCTGAAGACGAGACATCCGGAGCATTTGAAGTCTCGAAATCATGAGAAGAGATCAGGACCGTCCATCATAAGAGGAAGCGTGGAGGAGATCAAAGCATTCGGGAAATTTCTCGAAAGGAAAAGTCATCTATCGGGATATCGGGGTTCGAGAGATCGGGGATTCCGTGGATAAGAGATCCAATACATTTCGACATTCGAAACCCCAAATCTTAGAAAAGAGGTATGACTGTGGTCATATAAGGCAAGGTCGTGTGGACCATGAGTCTAGCCCGGAGGGCTAACTGAAGTTAGAGCACATCGGGATTTCGAAGCCAGAAAACCCTGAAAGAAAGATAAGGCCACGGTCTTGTGAGAACTGGTCACATGGACTAGGGCATAGCCAGGAGGGGCTAAGGAGAGAAAATCCATATCGGGAAATAGGTAAATTGGAGATCGGGGATTCAAGAGGACAAAGAACCGGAAAATCCCGTAGTGCTTTAACCTTTAGGCATGTGGTCACATTGATCAGAGACTAAGGGCCAATTCAAGGCCGATAAGCTCTCATCAGCAATCGGCGTTTCGGTAATCGGAAGTTGGAGAGTTCAAAGGTCTCATCTAACGGAGTTCCAAAACCACTGCAAATTAAACGCAGGAGACAGGTAAGTAATAATTTTTTTTCTGTTTTGCTGAATTCCTTAAAAGATGGCGATGTCTAGCAATTTAGGACCAACACAGGGTCCGATTCTTCTTGGAAAGAACTATGAGTTCTGGTCTTTTTGGATGAGATCCTTCTTGCAATCACAAGAGTGCTGGGATCCAGTGGATCTTGGATATGTGGAACCAGATCCAACAACCCTTTCTGCTATGAAAAATCCGCAGAGAATTGCTCAGGCAACACAGAGGAACAAAGAAAATAAAGCTAAATTTTGGATTCAAAATTCTGTGGATGATTCAATTTTCTCAAAAATCACAGGCGCTAGTACTTCAAAACAGGCC
>SNQJ01S0191802.1:0-17941 GCA_010110895.2 Picea sitchensis
AACTTCATTATTTATTCTTTATTTGGTGATTAGGTACAACATTAGCATGTTGCCTATAGAAAGCAAGGAATTGCATAGCCATTGAAAGTGACCCAATGCAGTGCAGTTTTATTCAACAAAGAATTAATGTTATTCCAGCTCTTCCAGATGAAATGCAAGAAGTTGGCTTGAGGAAAGGAGATTTTAGTGAATCAAAGGTGGAAAAATTGTCAAAGGAACCTCAAGTATCATTAGGAGGAATGATTCGAAATGATCACTTTGGAGAAATTGTCGATATCAAAGAGCTAATGGAAGAACAAAATTATACAATGGAAGCACAAAATGACGTCGAAGAAGATGATAATGTGTATATTGAGAATGACGAATTTGTGATATATGATATTGTTGATTAGTTTTAATATCCCCTTGAAGATGATTCTCAATTTTGCAAATTTTTTATGAGCTATAACTGTAATGTTTTGACTTTCAGATTTTAAAATAAAAATAAAGATGTATCTATTGTTGTTGTGATGAATCTTTTTATTGTTTTGTTTTTCATTTTACTTGTATCTGAAACACTATACATTCGAAAATGTTATTAAATGTTGTCATTTTTTACTTCAAATGTATAAAAATATGAAAGAAAATGATAACTTTTTATAAAAAATTGACTTTTTTGGTTTAATTATGTCCACAAAAATGTTTGATTTGACATTTTATTTTAAGGAATATGTACCAAAACGTATAGGTTTTTTATTATATATGGCTATAAAATGTGTATTTTTTTGCTAAATATTAAAAAATAGTGTTATTTAACTACAATGTTTTCGATGCATTGAAGTAAAGGTAAACAATGTGTTAAAAATGATGTTTTTAATTATATTTAAAAATTATGGAACAATAAATTAATTAAAGAGACAAAATTATATGAAAAATCATAACTTCAAAAAATTAAATGGTAAAAAATATTTTTAAGATTGAAAGAAGCATGAAAAAATGACTAAAAGCACTGTTGAATAAAAACAAATTAGAAAAATTTGAAACTAGATGAAAAATAAGCATTTAAAAAATAATGTGGAAACATTGTGGATCAAAAAAATTTAAATATCGAAAAACCACCTAAAAACAGAGGGGGGGTGCTACCGGTAGCACCATTTTTAAAAATGGGGTAAAATATTGGACCCCCCAAAAAACAAGAAGTTTGTAGTGTTCTTGTTAAGTTGGTAACTATGTTGAAGGTGAAAGGTAGAGAATTTGCATTGAAGAAGTGGAATCCAATAGACAAAGGATGTCAAGGACATCATATAACTGGGGTAGTTTAGGGTAGTGATGATAATAATGGCCTTAGGTGTTGCAGAAAGCACATAGGTGATTTGTGTGCAAGGATTTAACATTCTTGTTCAATGACTTGGGGGGAGGGACTTCCACAAAAGGTATGGAGGAGTCATTTTCTAATTCATCAGTCTTGTAAATTTATTTCAATTTGGGGAGCCTTAGGCAGTTGAAGGAAGCATGTCCATAGACATTGCATATGGTGAATGGGGGTATGGGCCTAGATGAAATATTATAGATGGCCATGGATTGATTAGGAGTTTTCATGACCCATTTGGTTTTGGCCATACCCCCCTTTTCAACTCCTTTTTATTTTTTCATTGGTTGAGGTGTGGCTTGGGAAGGAACCTTAGGGAATACATAAGTCATGGGTATTGGATGCATAGGGGTCCAATTCAAATATTATTTTGGTGAATAAGGTGGGAGGGGAGTTGGAGGGGGGTCCAAATACCAAACTGGAATCCCTAAGGTAAGGTTAGGAAAGTTCAATGTTACCATATGGGGATACTCACTATTATTAGAGGAGGAAATAAGAAAGGTAATTGACTAAAGGGATTGTGGGGATGCGCTTGTGAATTTGGTTGTGGATGTGCTCCTAGTGGTGGCATGGGGAATTCCAAATTTGAGGGTCCCCTGAAAGACTGGGAATGTGAGCCCGCTTGTCTACGACCATATTACACCATAAATACATTTGAATAAATTTGTTGGGAAATGGAAAGAGAGGGATCATAATACACACTGAGCAATGTCAAGTATTTATGAACTCTAGGGATTATGTCGGAAAGTGAATGGACTATTTGACTATTTCCGAAAGAGGATACCACGAGGTCATGATGAAATTGCACTTGAGGATTATGGTGGCCTAAATGATCGATGGTGAAAAGTTTCTCATTATGAGGGAATATAATATTTCAAAATACTGAGGAAGCCACTACCTTCATGGCATACATGAAGCTTCAAACTAGAAGGATATTGTAATCCAATGGGACATTAATAATTTAATATATATGAAAATGTATTTTCCTCCTAATTGGATGAGACAATTTTAGTAAATCCCTTTAGGTTGAGAGGTCCAACTATCATATGCACAAAGTGAGATCATATATATAACAATATTGGGGGAGCCTAAAATTTTCCATACTTTGGCTGACATGATGGATGTGGATGCACCTTCATCAATAATACATCAATGAATGATGAAATTATTTATGGACACTATAATTTGGAAGGATATTGAGGGTGGTAATCTAAATGGTTTGTTGGAATACTGAGAGGGGGGGGGTGGTGAATCAGTGTTATCATTTTTACCTATTTAACCACAATAAATAAATGTTAACTTTATCAACACTATATCATCAATATATCATGAGCATATAAACCTAAACAATATNGAATCAGTATTATCATTTTTACCTATTTAACCACAATAAATAAATGTTAACTTTATCAACACTATATCATCAATATATCATGAGCATATAAACCTAAACAATATCACATCAAGTACACAGTACACCATAATTTAAGTGGAAACCCAAACGAGAGAAAACCAAAGAATGTTTTCTTATATATATCAAGAATACATTCATATGAAGCACAAACTTCCCAACTCTCCTGCACCAAATGGAAGGAGGCACCAACCTGAAGGAAGCTACAACTCCATGAATTCTCAGGCTCCAACTAGAAGGAGGATACAACTCCTTGATTCTCAAGCTCCAACCTGAAGGAAGATCCAACTCTGTGAGTTATCTGACACCAACCGGAAGGAGGATACAAACTCATTTCCTTTCCCTATCTTATCACCCTAGAGTATAATTTTAGACCAATTGTCACTACCACAATCACTTCCATTGTCACTGTCATTGTAACTGTCATTGTCACTTCCTGTGCCACTACCACTGTCACATCAACCCGTCACTGTATCCAACCTGTCACTATCACTGATACTAAACCAGATCCTCTCACATGGATCATATACCAAAGACACCTCTCAACTAAATGTCCAACATCACAAACACATTCCTCTTCCAAGTATGTACCAATATCACCAAAATACCATCATAAGATATGTGTCTCAACCATGTACCAAAGAATGTACCAAACCATCAACATGTACCATCAACCATGTACCACAACAAGTGCATCAACCATGCACCAACACCTGTACCAAACCGTGCATCAACCATGTACCACAACTATGCCAAACCATGCATCAAACACACCATAACATGTACCATATGCCTCAACCATCAACCGTGTACATCAATACCATACCAAGTACCAATCATGTACCATACCATGTATCAACCATGTACATCAACACCTATAACAACAATCTATCTCAACCATATACCATATCACTCAATCATGCCATACACCATTATACCATAGGATATACCAAGGAAGTACTATCAATGGTGTACCTCAACCAAGTACCAACATCACCAAGCGGTGTATATCATACATGTGTTGCCATATACTAAGTGTAGTACTTTACAATGTATCAATATCAATGAAAACCATACAACATGTGCCAATGCTTCAAGAGTATACCAAGAATAAGCCTCAAGCATATAACATCATCACCATGTAACCAGACCAGATACCAACATACCAATACATCCAATATGTACTACTAATAAATTGTTGAAAAGTCAACAAGAAACATGTGTCTAATTTACTTTTCCCTTAAATAAATTGGAAAATAAATATTAATCTATTATCTCATAATTACTTGAAATAATTAACTAAAATGGAAAATCAGTTAACTATGGGAAATTTGATTTCAAAGGTTGGTTGGTAAGACATGGAGGTGACTTGAAGTTGTAACAGAGTTGTAAAGTAGTTTAACTCAGTTAAGTGAGTTAAGCTCAGTTTTACTAGCTGTAACTAAACTTGCACTAGTGAGAGTTCAGTGAATTAATTATTAATTAATTCACAATCAATAAACTCACATGCAACTAAAGATTTACCACTATTAACTACATGCATGTCAGATCCAATGGAGACCCAGTTGAGATAATAGGTGAAAGGGACAGTTTGGCTATGAGTTGTGATTTGAGTGAAGTGCACTCATGCAATCACACATGCAGTGGATATGCTTATGAGCATGTGCAAACTAGGAAATTTAAATTCATTGTGAGAATTCTAATTGCAGGGATTGTGCAGAGGAGGCAGGCTGACTAGAGACAAAATATTGGCACATGTATTTGTTGAGTTTTGTATGACAGTGTGAGATGATTGTATTGTACTGAGAGCTCTTGGATTAGAGTTTTGTATGAGATTGTTTCATGATCCATGATATACATAATATATGATAGTGGGATTTTTAGCTTTATGCTTTCCCTGTAAACATTTTGTGTTATGTGTTCTTGATATTTCACTTTGTGATCGTGGTTTAATTTCCACAAGAATATTAGTAGAAGTGATTATGTATTTAACAATGGCATATAATTGTTAGATCAGGATAATCGCAGGAAATACATTAATTGTATTGAAATTTCTACATAAATGAACCATAGCAATATCACCAAGATGTACCATGCATCAACAAGACATGCCTCTCAAGCATGTACCATACCATCACCAAGCATAAGATACAATCACATAAGCATACCTATAACTTGTAGCTAACCTGATGTACTGTAGTACTGACCTTTAACACTGTCACAACCTTTCTTAGCCTGGTACCAACCTCTTTACTAGATTTTTCTTGTCCTTGTGGGACAAAGACTACCTATCACGTGGGGCCTCATGTGACATCACTTAGGAAACTCGTGGGGGTTCCTCACATAACACCCTCAAGATGACCCAAAAGGGCCTGCCAAATTAGGGTTACAAAAAAACCCTTGCACTTTGTATCTCTGAAACATTCACTCTTTCCTCACACTTATTCACTTCCTTAGACTTGTCGTTAGATTCACCAATAGATCAAAATATTAGACCATAACATTCATAAGATAGATATTAAATGTATGTGTGTCTTATGAGAGACTCCATGAGGTGTATTTATACATTTTCTAGGTAAGCTCTTTCCTTATTATTAGGGCTTCTTGATTTTCTTGTTACAACCACTTTACCCATTCATTAATTGACTTGTAACCAACTAGGGGATTCTTGACCATTCTTAGGGGCTTCCAACTTCTCAAGGGAATATCTCCCTAACCATAAGGAACCATGTGGCGTACAACTTATCACCGGAAATGAAACAACATGGAATATCCATATATGAGTGAATTACCTACATTTTCACTGTCCTTTATGTCCATATTATGCAACCAACTTCGGGTTCCATAACCACACCTCTGGGGCTTCATGTATATTTCATCAAATGCACCCATCAAATATACTATCATCAATCTATCCATCAATGAAAACAAACTCACCATCAATCTCAACCACATCTATAGGGATTATGGACTTCTCCAAGGGTTAACATCAATCTCGAAGGGTTCACATCAACGACAAGAAACTGTCCAAGCCAATTGCCCAACAATCTCCCCCTTTGGCATTGATGGAAACACCAACATTGATGGAAAAACTAATGGAAACATTGATTCTCCAACAATGATGCTTCCCCTATGACCATTGTTCCTCATCAATGTTTCTCACTCTCCCCCTTTGACATCAATGTCAAAGGGTGTCTCTTCTTGGGGCTTCTCCCCATGTCTTCATGCATCTATTATTTATCTATGTTTCCATTCCTTTGTTCTTTCTCTTCACATGTTTATTTCCTCATATTACTCTTCTCTTAAAGTATGCCTTCTCTGAAGAATAATTATCTGACTTCATTCCCTTGAATCTTACTCTTATGATCTGTATCTTTTTCTTCCTTTGACATTATGGGTAAAAGGGTAACTCTCCTTTGTTCTCTCTCTCCCCCTATATGCAAGCCTCTAATTTTGTATTCATGGTTCTTCCTCGTGTAAAAATATAATGTATATGAGAAGCATTCAAAAATATTCTTTACTTGTATTCTTCAAGTCTTTTGCATCTCTCCCCTGTTTGCATGTTACTCATCTTCCTTTCTGAATCTCTTGATGATTTCTCTTCCCATGACTTATATGACATATGTCATGTATATCAATGTAGGGATACATGTAAATGTTTCATTTCCTCTCTTCCAGTGCTTTCTAATTTTCCATTGGTGATTCCTCTTGTAACTCTCTAACATATATAAAAATCATTCATTACTTTATTTATTAGTCCACTTGTCATGTTCACTTCACCATATTGTTCAATGATTTTATTCTGATGAGTGAAAATTTATTTTTCCCTGTTCTATTGTGCCTTTCACTGAATCCAACTGATTCCACTGATTTCAATTGTAAATACACTGCTATGCATCTTCTTTGACACATGTTTTTTTTACGTTATAATGATCTCTTAAATCCATATTTTTCCATATGTCATAAGTTTTCCATAACTATGCTACTCAACTTCCCACAATGTTGACCCATATGTCACTGTACTATCATGAAGGATTCACGGTTGGAACTGGTCATCACATATTCTTGTTTCTTCAAACCGAATCAAATCTTTCCACTGGTATTCTCTACTTTCAAATAAAACCCCACGTGTATGGAACAACCTATAATGGAGATATCCCTTCCTGAATACATACGTGGAATACAATCATAAACTTATGCCTGTGTAACTATCAACAGATACCTGTGTGGGAACACTACTTCTCAATTGATCAATATGACATTATGTACTTCTACTATCTAACTACTATGAATATGTCTCTCCAAATACTTCAATCTATTCGAATGATGGTTCTTTGATCTGTAGTATCTAATGCACTAACTTCCCCTATTAAATATTCATATTCACTGGGAGTCTCCAATATGAATGGTTGTGAAAAATACCCACTCTGATGTAGAGTAATCTTCCTCTTTGTTTGTAGACTCATCATCTCTCTAAGCTCTGAATTATTCCTTTCTTCCTATGGATTCATTATGATATTTCACTACAATCCCTGAAAGTACAATCTCTCGGGCCTGTTCTTTATTCACCTTCTCTTCTTTTTTTTCTCACACTACTACAAATATTGCGATCTCTAGGACCTGTTCTTTATTTACCTTCTATTATTTTCTTTAATTTCTTCTCCAAAATTTCATGTATATGACATATTCCTTTTTCCCTATAGATTTATCTTCATCTCGTACTATTTCCAATCCCAAGAGTATGAATTACAGGTGTCCTTCATTCATCTGATCTTCCTTTACATGTTCTTATTTTCTTTTCCAAAACTTCTTATATCTAATATCAATGTTCTTTTTCAAATAAGTTTCCATCATTCTTCTACAATCACGAGATATATGTCCATAATTGTGGCATTTGTAACACTCAATGTTTTGGGGAGCCACATAGGTGTTTCTTGTCTGAACATTTCTTCCATGTGATCTGCAATCTACAAATTTACGTCCAAAGTTAGTACAAATAAAACAATGACCATAAAATAAATTTGCATACCTGGGAGTGAAATATCTTCTTTGTGGTGTGGTCCTTCTGAATTTTGGCCTTGGTTGATCATGATCATGATTGTAGCTTCATTGTGTCTTGAATGTGGAGGGTATTCTTCAAGATGTGTCTCTATCATTTTTCTTTGATTATGGCTAACCATGATTTCTTCCTTTGAGTACTTCTGCATAACTCTTACTCTTTTCTTCATTCCTCTTTTGTGCCAACTTGGAGTACTTATCTTCAACATTCTCTTTTGATTGTGTGGATATTTTTGTCTCTTCAATGTTCTTGTTGAGATTGATGATTTTCACTCTCAATGTGACAACTTATTATTCAATATTCTCAACCTATTCTTCTTTCTTTATCATTTGAATATTCATGACTTCTTCTATTTTCTTTTCTTCTTCAAGTTGGATATTCAAGGAGATGATTTCCTTTTCAAGTCTTTTTTCTTCTTGACAAAATTCTACTTCAATTTGATTTAAGTCATGATTTATTTCCTTAAGATGATAGATCAAAATGTTTTCTCTTTTCTTTGCTTCCTTTATTTCATCTTCCAAACACTCCTTCTCTTCCATTACTTCCTTTCTTACTGCTACTATTTTGACTTCCAAACACTGTTTTTCTTACATCTAACTTTTGTGTGTTTCTTCAATCTTGTTGGCTTCTTCTAGCTGAGATTTCAGTTTCACGATGACCTGTTGGGTTTCTTTGGAAGTTTATTGAGAATTCTTCTTGACTAAGTGTTCCTCAAGTAACTAGTTCTTCTTCCTTTCTTTTTCCAATTCGTCTAAATCATTGATTAATTGTTCTTCAAGGTCTACTATACCTTCTTCACAATATTCCTCTTTTGAATATTTCTGACATGATGAGCATATTTCTTCTTGTTATGTACCTACAATTTCTTTAGAATTATCTAGCTTTGTCATGGGAGATTCCTCAGATTAGATATTATGTATCTTATCCCAAAGCTCTTTATCTGATGAACATTTTCTAACTTTGACTTTTATTGAATCAGGTAATCCTTCCATGATGAAATCCATTTCAATTTCATTGTTTATTTTCAATTCCTTCTTGGTTGTAGTCTTTGGATTATTTGTAGCGGTGTATAATGTAACAACTGAGTACCAAACATCAAATCCATGTGCCTATACAAATGTTTTCATTATTTTGCTTCACATATCATACTTCAGACGATTCTAACCATCGAACTGTGGTATCCCATTTCTATAAAAACTATTGCTCTCCATGATATTACTTCTAGTGGTTAAAATATTTACTTGAAGGACCTTCTCTGATACCAATTGTTGGAATAATGAGAGGGGAGGGGGGGTGAATCAGTATTAGAAATTTTACCACTTTTAACCACAATATATAAATGTTAACTTAATCAACAATATATCATCATTATATCATGATCATATAAACATAAGAAACATCACATCAAGTACATAGTACACCATAATTTATGTGGAAACCCAAATGGGAGAAAACCAGGGAATGGTTTCTTATATATATCAAGAATACATTTATAGGAAGCACCAAATTCCCAATTCTCCGGCACCAACTGGAAGGAGGAACAAACCCCCTAATTTAGATGAACCAACTTGAAGGAAGCTACAACTCCTTGAATTCTCTAGCTCCAACCAGAAGGAGGCTACAACCCCCTGATTTTTAGTCTCTAACCTAAATGAAGCTCCAACTCCCTGAGTTCTCCAACACCAAACAAAAGGAGGAGACAACCCCATTTCCTTACCCTATCCTACTTCCCTGAAGTATAAGTGTAGACCAACTATCACTACCACAATGACTGCCACTGTCACTATCATTGTCACATCAACCTTTCACTGTCACCGATACTCAACCAGATTATCTCACATGGATCATATACCAAGGAAACCTCTCAAATATATGTACAACATCACCAATACATTCCTCTTCCAAACATGTATCAATATCACCAACATAAAATCACAATATATGTGTCTCAACCATGTACCAAAGAATGTACTAGCAATCATGTACCACAACCTGTACCAAACAAAGTACATAAACCATGCACCAACACCTGTACCAATTATGCATCAACCATGCACTACAATTATGTCAAACTGTGCATCAACCATGAATCATAACTTGTACCATATTCCTCAACCATCAACCATGTACATCAATACCATACCAAGTACCAATCTTGTACCATACCATGTATCATCCATGTACATCAACACATATACCAACAATGTATCTCAACTGTATACCATATCACTCAATCATTCCATACACCATATACCATAGGATACACCAAGAAAGTATTATCAATGGTGTACCTCAACCAAGTACCAACGTCACCAAGCAATGTATCTCATACATGTGTTTCCATATACTAAGTGTATTCCTTAACAATGTGTCAATATCAATGACAACCACACACCATGTGTCAATGCTTCAAGAGTATACCAAGAGTAAGCCTCAAGCATATATCATCATCACCATGTAACCAAAATAGATACCAAGATACCAATATAACCAAGATGTACTACTAATCAATGCACCATACCAATATCACCAAGATGCACCATGCATCAACAAGACATGCCTCTCAAGAATGTACCATACCATCACCAAGCATAAGATACAATCACATAATCATGCATGTAACCTATAGTTGACATGTTCTACTATATTACTGACTTGTAACACTATCACATGCCTTAGAATCTTGATACCAACATTTGAACCATATTTTTCTTGTCCTCGCGGGACAAAGACTACCTGTCACACGAGGCCTTGCATGACATCCCTTAGGAAACCCATGGGGATGCCTCATGTGGCATCCTTAAGATGACATATGCAAAATTAGGGTTAGAGAAAAACCCTTGGACTTTGCAGCTCTGAAACTTTCACTCTTTCCTCGCACTTTCTTCGTTTCCTCAGACTTACCATCAGATTCACCAATAGACCATAAAATTCACAAGATAGATATTGAATTTATGTGTGTGTACTTATGAGAGAATCCATGAGGTGTATTGATACTTTTTATAGGTAACATACTACCTGTCATGCGGGGCATTATGTGATGTCCCTTAGGAAACCCACAAGGGTTCCTCATGTGACACCCTCAAGATGACCTATGAGGACCTGCCAAATTAGGGTTACAAAAAATCCTTTCACTCTATAGCTTCGAAACTTTCACTCTTTCCTCTCACTTTCTTCGCTACCTCAAAATTTCCATTGGATTCACCAATAGACCAAAATATTAGACCATAGAATTCACAAAATAGATATTCAATGTATGTGTGTGTACTTATGAGAGACTCCATGAGGCCTATTCATACTTTTTCTAGGTAACCTATTTCCTTATTCTTAAGGCTTCTTAACTTTCTTGTTACAACAAATTTACCCTTTCAGTAATTGACTTGTAAAACACTATGGGCTTCTTGACCATTCTTCGGGGTTTCTAACTTCATAAGGGCATATCTCCCTAACTGAAAGGAACCACATGGTTTACCACCTATCATTGGAGAAGGAACGACAAGGAATATCCATATATGAGTGTCTTACCTATATTTTCAGAGTCCTTCATGTCCATATTCCTAATCCAACTTAGGGTACCATAACCAGACCTTTGAGGGTTCATGTAGACTTCATCAAATGAAACCATCACATCTATTGACATCAATCACTCCATCAGTGACATATAACTCAACATCAATCTCAAGCACATCTCTAGGGATTCCAAACTTCTCCAATGGTTGACATCAATGAAAAACAGTTGTCCAAACCAACTGTCCAACATGGTTCAACTTTGTCACTATCGAAGGTAATGATTTTATTGACCAATGGATCAACAGTTCCTAAAGAATCAATTAAAATATTCCTTGATGCAAGACATGTTTGTAGTAATTATAAGGATGACATGGTTGTAGGGGAATAATCTAAGTCATACACTATGTTATAGTGATGGGTTTCCATTCCATGGAGGTTAGGGGAATTCCACATTAATGGAACCTTAGGATCCATTTGAGGGATGTCCACTTTAGGGTGAGGAAACTATAAACGACCATTGGTCGATGGAGGAGGATCATAGGACTCATTCAATTATGAATCAAGGGACATATCATATTTTAAGGATCGAATGGTAACGTTAACATCAACTAAATCCAAGAAGAGGATTTGGTAATTACCATTCCCAAGAGGGGTGGAAGTGGGAGGTGGTCGATATCGAGTGGTTTGAAAAGAGGACACAAATCCTTGTGTTGGGAAAGGATTCCTCAACATAGTTGGTTGTGATATAGAGGGCGAGGTAGGTTGGCTATTGGCTTTCTTGAGAGACTCAATTGCTTCCCACATTTGAAACATTTCAGGTAAGAGGGGGATTTATGAGTGCAATTCCCATAGACACCACAACTAGCCCAAGGTTTCTTGGTACAGATATTTTGGTTCTTCCCCTACTTGGGCTAGGGATCATTATCTTGGGATTGGTTTGTGGTAGGATAATTTCCCTCAATATTAGGTGGAGGCTTTTGATTCCCTTTGTTCCCATGGTTTTGGTTTTTCTGTACATAGGAAGTTTTGACCCCACCATAAGGGTTACTGTATCAACTAGGACCGGGAGGGGTAGGTTGTGGATAAATATGGGTGATACATTTGACCAGACCATCAATTACATGACATTCCCATAGTGTCGACAAGTCACCTAAGAGAGAGTGAGGAGAATCGAGGAGAATGGTATAGAGGTACCTTGATTAGGAATATATTAGATCGTATTGTTGTACCTTTTGAATGGCTTATTCCTCATTATTAGGTAGTTTCATCGTCACATATTGGGAGATGGGGGGAAGAATGGATTTCAAGAACTAGTCCATAAGGAAGACATCACTAATATGGGATTTACAAAAACCACATTTCCTATTCCACTCATGAATGTGGTATGAAATGTGGGTAGTAGTGGTTTGATGAAAGTTAGTTAGGGTCTCTATGCCTATATCATGGAGAAATGGGATTTGAAAGAAGGTAAGTAACACGTTAGTAATGGACTCAAAGTTTCAGTGGTTGTTACCAGGTTTTTCAATGTACCACTTAGTAGCAACACCCATCAAGGTTGATTAGAAAATTCTGAACCTAATCGAATCCTCTGATGTAGTTAGAGGAACACCTAAGGTAGAAGGACATGATGTGGTTAGAGGGGTATTCTCCTCACTTACCTTCAAACTTAGGGATGCCTGATGGAAATTTGTTTGGCATATGGGGCCAATTACAATCATCACGAATGGGGTTGTTAATCAACTTGTTCATATCATGTAGGTTTAAACCATCCATGAACAAAATTAAGGGTTGATTAGTGGGTTATTATAATTATCTCATGGGTTAGATTTATCCATGGTGGAACTTGGGTTATAAGGGGATTAAGGACTTGATAGGGGGTATGAGGGCCTAGAACTGGGTGTACCACTGCCTCTTAATGGGGAGGGGGGTTCTGAATTAGATGAGATAGAACCTAATAATAGGTTAGGGTGGGGTACCCTATTTCATTAAACATAGAGTATAGTATACCTAATAGGGAACTGAGGTCAAATTTATTGCATCCTATAAGACTATATCTTATGGGGATCTATGGTTTCCTATGGTGAGTATCTCTCTAAGAAATAATTTAATAAAAGAGGATAAAAAAAATAAAATTTGAATTAAGAAACTACTTAGAAAAACACATGCACTACATACTCAGGTTATGCATAAGTGGTTTGAAGTGTAAGTGAAGTAGGCCTAACTCAACTAGTTTCTTCCTATCAAAAGAAAAAGACTCTATCCTAGAACACAACACTCAAACAAAACCTAGACTATGGATGGGGGCCTTCCAAAAAACTAACCATAGGGGGAGATGAGGTCCCCTATGTATCTGGGTGAATATTTGAGATACAATTATAACTATAGGGTCCTGGGAAGTGAGAGGTCCCATGTCCTGTCGAAATTTGTCTCAAGTTCCGTCCCTCCTATGAGGGATACCTAGGTAAAAGACACCTAGGATTGGCCACTAAACTACATCTTCATAGACTTGTATAAAAATTTACCTTGTCTTTGTGATAATATCACATGGTATGGGGATCTTTAATAGCGAAAGAGAAATGAGTCTCAATCACAACTTCGATAGAGACCTCAATAGTATCCACTTTGAGAGCATACCTAGTACCAAATGGATTTGGATGATGTCCATTAGAAAGGATTTTATTTCCTTAAGAGGAAAACCTTTATGTATCATATGTAAGTGACCAAGGGGAATTGTTTGGAATCCTATATCCAGGGTCCTACCCTAATTAAAAATAATATTTTTAGTGCCCAAGGGGGACTAAATGTTTCTTCAGTTAAGGGTTAATTTTATGGATAAGCTTAGTGTCATGAACCAAGAATTGTGCTTTGTGTGTATGAAAAAATAAATATTGAAATTAAAATGATGAAAAGAAGTATTTTGGAAAACAAAAGAATGAAATTTAAATTATAAAAAAGCAAGGGAACTAATCAAAATACTACATGTTGAATTTTCTTTCAATCAAACAAAAATAACTTGCATATGAATTCAAAAATATAAAAAAAAATTGTTTTCCAAATTATGTAATCAAATTCACAAATAAAATCCCTATTGTCAAGAAAACATTGGTGATCTGGATTATTTTCGGAATGAAATGAAAGAAGATATATTACAATGAAACCCTCATGAAAATTGCTAGAAACAGAAAAATACAAAAATACTTGATTTATATTAATGAAAAATTGTAAAGAGACTGTAAAAATACATAGTGCAAGACTCGTTAGAATGGTGAAATATTTATCTCTGAAAAGAGATGGGACGACTATGCTCATTCACAAGAAAGCGATTACAATGAGGCTTTGAAGGCCTTTTTATGTTAAACAAGAATGCAAAACCCTAGACATCCAAAAACCCAACCCTAGGAGATGAAACACCAAAAGTCATGTGGGCCCCATTTGGGTAAGTTAGTACATTAACTTCCTGGTGTCATAACTTTTGCATACGATATCTATTTTAGGCGTGTGATAGCCCATTGGAAAGGTATTTTAGAGAAATACACATTATTCTATCAAACTCTGACTTCATCTATAGTTTGAATGTGGCATGCAAAAATAACATTGTTTAGGGCCCCAAAACGGCCCTGGAAGTACAACAAGATGTGATGACATGAATACATACAAAATAATCTAGTTGGATTAGGTGGGAGGCCACCAATATCCACATGGAAGATGTGTAGGGATTCAGACAACCCTAGAAGAGTAGAAACCACAATACAAATAAGTACAGAAGAATGTGCTGAACTAAAAACCAAAAAAAACAGCCAATTGGAACAGGTGGGTGGCCACCAATATCCACCTGGATCAATCCTCCACCCTTAAGAATAAATGGTATCCATTGTGTTGAGTTCCCAGGGAAGAGAGAAATCATTTTATGAATCTGAATCTTTGTGATCTGCATGTTTTGTTGGAGAAGTTGTGTTTCTTGGATTGTGGAAGACTATCACAAACCGGTTGCTGGCAGGCTTGAATATGCTCCACCAACTTGTTGTCTTTGGGTTTGACGAGGCATTGTGTAGGAACCATTGTAGGTGAATAAACAATATATTATTTATCTTTGACAATCCATTTTTGTTGGATAGAAGGTGTTGAGGTTTTCGTGGTTGTAGCATTATTTTGTGCATCCTTTGAATATACTATGAAGCGAATGAATTTTGTAGTATGAGAGATTACCTTGCGGTATTGTTTTGGTGGAGCAGTAGTCGGAATTACCTTTGGTATCCTATAGAGTTGACCTCCCAGAGTAATAATGACACTATTGGGTCTAGACTCATAGACATCATGACATCTCCACATATATGGTTGGCCCAAAACAACATCACATAAATCAAGGGGGAAACATCACACACTACCTCGTCCTTGAAGGGATGGATGCCATAGCATATGTGACACTGTTGGATGACATGGAGATCTCGTCCCTAGTGAAGCCACCCAATGTTGTATGGTTGCGTGTGTGGTGTTGTTGACAACCCCAAATTTTTTATGGACTTACCTGAGATGAGGTTCTTCTAGATGTCATTATAAAAAATGAAATGAAAAGACATCCCCTTCACTCACATATGTGAATGGAAGAGGTTCTCCCCCTCTTCAAGATATACTGATTATTCTGGTTGAATTGTTGTGGTCGCGATAATAGCAGTGGGGTCTATGTTGATGATATGTCTATTTTCAATATTTTCTGGATCAGATTTTGAATCAAGGTTCGGCTTTGTGTCTTTGACCTCGGCCACTAATGATTGTTTCGAGAAAAATTCATTGGTGTTGTGCCAGGGGATTTTGTGGAAGTCACACCACTTCCCAGTGGCATTCTTCATCTTTCCTTTACCCTTGTTGTCTCATGTCTTGGACTAGTTGTATGAAGGTTGTTGGTTGGGGTCATCCTTACCATGCTTTGGTTATTTTGTATTTGCAGACCAGAATTCCCATTTGTTTCGGTTCCTAAATTTTTGCTCGATTTTGACAACATATCGATAGGCAACTCTTAATGATGATATGTTTAGGAAATCCATTTTGATTTGGATATACCTATGCAGAGCCCCATGGTATTTCAGAACCAAATGTCACTCGAAGTCTTTGATACCCATATTGGTGCACAAGGTATGAAAATTATTTGTGAACTCCGACACTATTTTCATATTCTCTTGCCATAGTGTGGTCCATATCATGTACTAGTCTTCATAGTTATCAACAAGATAGTACTTTTCTTTGATCGCATCCACAAAATAAATCCAAGTGAGCTCAACCCCATATATTCCATATTCCTCTATGGAAATTTTCTCCCAGTAAGTTTCCCACCAATGTTTGACATGGGGGAGAGTCTTGAGGAGTGTGAAGGTGATATTTTCCCTCTCTAAAAAAATTTGAACAAAGAAATAACCTTCTAATAGATTTAACCATTTTTCTAGAGCATCCACGTCTATTTGACCTTCAAATATGGGAACATCAAAATTAACTTGTACCTTGAAGGGAGAGGTTCCTCCAAAGTGGTCACTTGATGAAGACACACTTGGTGCTATTGAAAAGCGTTGAAGGATGTGTGAAAAATTCTCCATCATTTCGTCCCTCAGTCACGCAAGAGATTTCTCAAGCAATAGGTTAATATAATCTTTTGCTCCACTATTTTTATTTTTTTCCACCATCGATGGTTTCTTGGGCATGCAAGAGTTATTGTCCTCAATATAGACAAGCTCGAGAAGCAATTGGCTATAATCAAACCTCATCGGGGACATGCGCTGAAAAGTATAAAGAGAAACCTTTTCTAATACCACTGATCTGGATTATTTTTAGAACGAAATGAAAGCAAAGATATTACAATGAAACACTCATGAAAATTTCCAGAAACAAAGAAATACAACAATAATTGATTTCTATTAATGAAATAATTGTAAAGAGACTGTAAAAATACAGAGTGCAAGACTCACTAGAATGGTGGCAACTTTATCTTTGAGAAGAGATGTGACAGCTACACTTATTCACAAGAGATGGTTACAATGAGGCTCTGAAGGTATTTTTATGTTAAAAGGGAATGACAAAACCCTAGACATCCAAAAACCTAACCATAGGATATGAAATGCCAAAAGGCATGTGGGCCACGTTTGGGTAATTTAGTACATTAACTTCCTGGGGTCGTAAATTTTGCATACGATATTTGTTTTAGGTGTGTGATAGCCCATTGGAAAGGTCTTTTATAGAACTACACATTATATCCTCAAACTATGACTTTGTCTACAATTTTTTTGTGGAATGTAACGACCCTTGATTATTAATTATAATTAATTTAATAATATAATCCTAAAAGATTAGCTAAAGTATATTTATTTCTTAAAATAGCATTAACTAATTAATTATTATTAATTAGTTATTGATAAGTGTCAATGATTAAATTAAGTATTAATTAATTCATTAATAAATAAGGTAAAGAAATAAAAAGGAGGATAATAAACTTTATTGATAAATTAACTTACATATCCCACAAGGGATAACATATTAAATACATGAGGATAAAATAATAAAGGAGGGATAAGGGTATTAACGGCGGAAGGATAAGGGGTAATAAAGGAGTTAGGTGAGGAGGTAGATG
>SNQJ01S0191803.1:0-10880 GCA_010110895.2 Picea sitchensis
GGCAATTTCTTTGGTGGACGTAGCCCACACTGGGTGAACCATGTAAATCTGTGTCTCTCTTGTATTGTGTGTCTTCTGTGTTTTGTTTCTGCATTTGTTTTATTTTATTGCTCCGCGGTCCTGCTTTTCTAACACGAGAGGGAGGAACCGAGACCATATGAAAATATCGAGATATGGAATTCCTTAGGAGTGGTCTTTAGCGAAATTATATATCTTAGATATATAGTGAAAATCATGAGAAGAACCCTCATATGATCATGACCATTATATTGAGTCATCTTTAGTTATCATTCATTGGATCAAATACAAAGTGGGTGGTAGAAGTGACATCTGGGCATCCAAATTCCCTTGAAGTTAAGAACCATTGAAATGGATGCATTTCAGATGCATAAAATAGGAATTCGAGCATCCGAAGTTCCTCACAGTGAAGTCTTAGTGAAGATGGATGGATTTCAAATGAAAAAATTGTCATTTGGGCATCCTAACATCTAGAGTGGCTTAGGGTGAATGATGATTGAAAGGGTCAAATGTCATATATAGATATTGATATCCATATGTATAGAGCCACTAAAGGGGATACATTATCCAAAGGGGAATATGTCGGATGTAAGGCCATGGTGAAGTTGGATACCATGTCAGAAAGGAACCTCTCCATCATTTCAAAAGCCTTTTAGAGTCCACGTCGATAGCAAGGGTGTGTCAAAAGAGCCACATTAGAGTATGGATGAATGTTAGTGAGATGAGTGAGATGAAATGTTAGTGAAACATCAACATTCGTGTCATAGGTTCTACGTAGACATTCTAAGTCACCATGCCACATCATCATACTCTGACAGATGATACACTGACAAAATGGATCTGTCAACAGGCCATGGTGGCAATATGGAGGCTTGTCAATGGAATAGGTCATCAAGTACACGAGAATAATAAGGCACTAGGCCCCAGGTAGGTACAAGTGGGACCTACACAAGTAGAAGAAGAAATCTAGAAATCCAGAGAATTAGGATTTTTGAAAATTGAACTTTTGAAAAGTTCCATATTTTAGATGTTTAGGTATCCATAAGTTTGACAGGGTCAAATGGATAGATATATAAGGATGGATGATATGATATTCTAAAGTTTGATGGGGCTAGATGGTTGTGCATCTAGGATTTTGAGAAATATGGATATCTGGACCTGTGCAGACAGTGAGGTGGTTGAACCTTGTCTAGCATGGAAGGGGTAGATGAACAAGAAAAAATGTTACTGGAAACATGGATGTAGATATCACTGAAGTTGACACATGTCATGTCACATCATTAGGATTTAACTTTTGTAGGGTACCACATCAACAAGTCCGTGAATTATTTTTGAAAATTTGTCTAAATTTGGGGAAGGAGCATAAAACTTTAGATAGCCATAACTTTCTGCTTAGAGCTCAAAATTGAGAAAATGAATAGTCATTGAAAATATAGGAAAGAGAAGAATCAATTTGTTCACCTAGATTTCATAGAAGGGAAACATAATTGATCAACAATTCAAAATAAGGCTTTATGGAAGCCTTCAAATATTGTAAATGGGATGTGAATTTTCCCAAAATTGTTCTTATGTCAAATATAACATATTTTATAAAGGTTACATAATGTGCAGAGTTGAAGTCAAAGTCAAAATTATTCAACATGAATATTAGTTAGGTATATGCTACTCATGATGATGAATTTATGGGACTGAATTTCATCCTAGGATATGTTAATACTAAATTCAATGGGCACAGAGAAGACATAGCAAGGAATATTGATCTGGTGGAGACAATCAAGAGCCTGGAAAGAGATGTGATGATATACAATGACAATGATTTTTTTTTGAAATCTCAAGAGAAACAAAAGAACATCAACACCAATTAGCTGCAGAGTTTGGATAATTTGTATAAGAAGATAGATAAAGAAGCAAATTCAAGGGAAGTAGAGGATTATAGATCTCATTCTAGAAGGGAAGAATCTAAAAGTGTTGGTAGGAATCATTGCTGGATCCCTAATTTGACATTTTTTTTATCACTCTTTGTTATTCACTTTAACATTCAAACCCTCAATATAAACCTCATTATTCTATATTTTTTCAACATCATCATCATTATCTAAAGGATATGTGTGCCAGGAAGAAAAATAATGTATAAATGTCTAAATTTACATTTTTCACCCTTTTGGTATACAATTTAAGTTGAATTTTCTTTTTCTAACACATTTTTATAGTCAATCAAATCTCGTAGAAGGAATCAGATTATGTAAGAGTCATAATCTGGTAGGAGATTCGATGATTTGGATGGTTGCACAAGTCCAAGAGGGGAATCACCACTTGTAGGGGGTTTCTAATTCCCTAGAGATGATCGTGTGTTCTTTAAAAATAGGGAAAGAAACATAACATGGAAAAATCTCAAGTAAAATATGGTGCCAAACCCATATATCTTGATCCAAATCAACAATAAATAGAATCAAGATCGTATGAGTAATTCCACATATCGTATAATAAAATTTCTAATGCTAGGAAGATAAATTTGGTGGGAATTGATCAAGGAGAACCCAACACTTTGTTCCTGAGAATCCATTGTTCTTCATTTTATGTTATAACTATTAAAATACGTCTGTCACAACACATATTTGCACTTGTATCTGTAAATAATTATATAAACAAAAGTTTTGAGAGCTTAGAGGATCGACATCTATCTCATATTTTTATTGAGTAATTGTTGTAACGATTGGATTCAGAATTTAATACAAGTTGTGAATTTCTCAATTTATGTATTAGTTATTTTGTGTGGTGTTGATTATTTGTTAGTCAGGTAGGTCTCTTGCAATGTGTCCTAATCCAGGAAGTCCCCCTTAAGCATTGGTATACATTGCAACTATTTAAATTAGATTTCATTTTAGGTCGAGTCTTTCAATTTGATTTGATTTGTTTTCTATTGTGTGAAAGTATTTTACAAAGTATTTTAATGGATGAATTTTTCATAAGATGCAAGCATATCTATTTATAGGTTGTCATTGAACAAGTTACTTGATCAATATCATAATAAAATTATATACTTTGAAGAATGAAAGATTATGATATGATAATGAAATATTGTGATTCAATTAGATGACAATTTTTCCTAACTAGAAATATTCTTGTAGTGTTTCATTTATGTTTTAAGTTTTATAAATTTAAAGGTTTTTCTACAAGTAATGTTTCATTTGGAGAGTTAAAAGAAACTAAATCCTGGACATACAATGTATGCACTTCATTAGTTTATGAATCTTGGATTGACGATTTAATGCAACGGATTTTACTCAATTAAATTGACTGGCATTTGTTTTTTGCCATTGTCAAGGAAGTGTTAAAAGGAATTGGTTTTTGTTGCAGTATAATTTTAGATGCATATAGGAATGAATGTACAGTGAGAGAGACAGTAAGACACAAATACGACTTTACTATAAATTGTTATTGTATAATAGCCTAACGATTCACTATAAGTAGATCTACAGTGAGTCTCTCTTCACCAATTTAAATCATGATAAGTAGAATACATGAATAGACGTAGAGATCTTAGTGGTATATTTACTAGCGAAGTAGTTAGAACTACTCTGAAAACTATTTCACCCATTGTTTCATCAACTTCAAAACATAGTGCTATAAGAGCCATGACATCCACTGATCCATCTACAAGTAGAATTAGAAGAGGGGGGTGATGAGGAAGTATTACGACTTTACAAGAAAACGGAAAAACAAATGTAGGAGAATGTATTTCCAAAGGAAGAGTTCCAGAAACATCACAAGAAGATATCATAATCTCATCTCATACTCAAGAAGAAGAATTTATCAATGGTCACGCAAAAGTCTCACTTTCATAAAATCCTATTGAGGAACAAAATTTTTCTATTTCATAAGAAGAATTTGTACATTTCAGACAAGACAACATGTCTAGAATATTTAGAGAATGAGATGAGGAAAGAGGACCTAGAGGTGGAGAGGAAGAATGACAGGAAAACCAAAAGGTACAAGAACATCAACTGTTGAAAATTAATTTGGGTTTCCAATTTTAGATCCAATAGAAATAGTCCAATTGAAGAACATATCACCATCAACATTACCCAACTTTCATGGTATGATAACTGAGGAACCAAATACTTTTATTTTTGAATTTGATGTATTATGTCGTAGTGATGATTACTGATTTGATGCTAAAAAAAATAAGTTGTTTCTATCCACCCTTAAAGATGCGACTTTACGTTGGTTTATGGGTCTAGGAACTAACACTATCAAAATATGCGATGAAATGTGAAAAATATTTCTTTCAAATTATCATGATTATTATACAAACCAAGGGATGAGGGAATAAATTTTTAAAATAACACAAAAAGATGATGAAATCCTTGAGGATTATATAGAAAAATTTCATTATACTATTAAAAGGGTGTTGATTAGTATGTTTGGTCACTTTAGCGTTTTCCATTTTAGTTATTCTTAGGATTTTACACTTCTTCTCACTTATTTCCTTTACGTATATTTTCACGTACCAGAGAATCCAAGAACTTATTCATTATTTGAATAATGCGGAGTGGTCCAACAAGAATCTAAAGTCCACATGTCTACAAACCATTTTCACCTCATCTTTGACCCCTGGCTAAATTTTGACTCATTTCCATCTGTTATACTTAGTCGTTTCTTTTTAAAATACAGTTTTGGGCCTGTGTAATAACAATTGAATATTATTTTTTTTATCATCCAGGTTCACAACCCCACACTCACCAAAATACTTTGTTACCTTTTTCATTTTATTTTGATACTCAATCAATTTCAAGCAATGTGAATGCAGAGCTACTTACAATCCTTCAATTCTTTCCTAAGTTTCCACCTCCGCAATTTCGCAGGTTTGCAATCACTTTCCACTTTTCACTTATTTCCATACTTAGCCATATTTCTCATTATGAAACATATTTCCTTACTCCCCCTCACATTTCCATTGTTCATAGGTCTACACATCTGTAAGTACATATTTCTCTCATCACTTAACCATATTCAAAATCTCAATGTGGGCATTGTCACCCTTTCCCGAAGATGTTTTTCACGAGCATTTATGTCCACCACCCAACAACTCCGCATTTGCGTGTTATACACTTAGAATTTCCCATACATCATTTTATACCTCTATAATTAACACTTTATATCTATCATACCATCACATCACCATTTCCCATCAAATTAATGACCCCTTCCACATCATCTTCCACTTATAAAAGCATAAGGTTGTTATTAATGCACAATAAATCGATTAATGCATGATCTACGGTTGATTGAATTACCAAGGTAGTAAGTACTAAAATATAATAAAATAAAAAATGACAACCTGTAAGTATCAATAGTAGCACCACCTTTGTAAAAAGTAGGAAATATGTCAAGTAAAAAGAACGAAGTTTTTTGTGGAGATACATTGAACACAATGGGTCGTGAAGATCAACGTTTCCAGTGATCTAGAGAATAAAAATACTACAAGTCTCTTTATCCAATTGAGAAGAATATGAACCTAATTTGAACCTCATGAATAACATTGGTAGGATGTTTTTAGGAAGTAACTGATATGAAAGAGATTGTTCAATGGTGTGCAGATAAATTTGTCTCTGAACGAAGAATAATTCAAATGCAAGGTCACCCATTTGTCTAGTTCCTTCAACAGTTTCTAAAATGCTACTACTCCTTGAACCAAATATGCGATTCAAGAGAAAGGAAGATGATGAATTTCTGAAACATCACAAGGTCCTTGAACCAAATATGCGATTCAAGAGAAAGGAAGATGATGAATTTCTGAAGCAGCACAAGAGAGGAAACACATTTTTTAGCAACTACTTGGAAGATCCAACCCGTAACTTGCAATTTAGAATCATATTTTCCCATTAATGCTCTCTATAGAGGGGTGGAGGCTGCATTAATTGAAAATATAATATATTTTTCTCACGCCCCTCAGAGAGGGTGGGAGGGGCATTAATGGGAAAATAACTAAATCTGATATAGTACCCGCATAGAATTCTTTTTGGCTATTTGCCTACATACATTCTTGGATTGGAATATACTATGTTTATAATAAGAAATGTTATATATGTTTTATTATTCTATGAAAATCTATCATCAATGGGGGTTCCCAAGTGAAATTTCTTTCGAGCTGAATAACCTAAAAAATACCAATAAATTCTATATAGATTCTTACCTCATTTTCACCATTTCTTATGGCCATGTTTTTTAAGATTTTGCTTGGGAAAAAAATTTGGAGTTTATGTTAGAACCAATTTATGTGTTGTATTCAATTTTGTACATACATAAATACCAATACAATTTCTACCCAGTTCACAACAATTTCATCTCAGAATTCAAAAGGTTAATATTGAGACATAGCACATCAAGGATATCCTTAGAAGAAACTTCCTTCCTCACCGGAAAAGAGATTTTTGAGTTTTCTGTGGGTGTTTAATGTAGTAATCAATAATAGACTGGCACACCACATCTTCTGAGATGTCAGGTACTTATTTTAATAAAAAGGTTGGTTTAAGGACAAATGTGTGTTGATTTGTTGGAGATTTGTTTATAAAGATCTCTTGAGCTACAATTCAGTGGGAGAGCAAGAACTATATGAGCTATTTGTTGGGTGGACATTTGTTAAATATTGAGAAATGCATTTCCAGGTGTAGATATCATCTACATAACATTATTTTTTCCTTCTTTATGCTCTTTGTGTATCCTTCTAAATACATTTGTCAACTTTAGTCACTTATGAACTATAGTTTCATGTTTTTGCATATACATTTAGTACCAGATATGCGTCCATGTTTGCATTACATTAATTTGACATATCCTTTGCAAAAAAGGGATAAGTTTAAGCATGTAAGTTTATATTAAAATGTAGAAACCTGGGCTAATCTTACTAGTCCTTAATATGAAATTTGTAAAATGTTTGGCGATAGTTTTGTAAAAGTATTCAAATTTCTAAGGATTTTATATAGTTTTTATAAAAAAAATTGCAATTTTGAAGGTAAAATAATTTTATTGTATAGATTTGGGTGAATCGTTTTTAGAAAAAATGCGAATCGACTGTTTTTTTTGGGGAAAAACCATGGAAAATTATCTGAGTTGTGAAATTTAGCCCCTAAAATCATCTATGTTGCAAAGTTGTTGTTCCAAATATGTGAATATTTTCATTTTAGGAAAATTGTCGGTTGTATTAGTGTACACTGTACTAGTCATAGGTACTTAGCCTATGGTAGTCCCATTTGCATCAATAATTCTTCGAAGATGATTAAATTTTCATGGGCTTTTTGGTCTAATGATGAAAACAAACACTTTCACTTCTTGTCAACATATTTTTCTACTAAATTAATTGGTTTAAGAATAATTTTCAATCTCATTGGTGGCATAGGGAAATTGTAAAGGAAATGTGAATTTTTTCGTTTCTCACTACTTCTTGTATTGAAATTCCTATGAAATTTGGAAAGATCTAGATGCATATGATATATATCCCAGGTTATGTACTTGTCCAAAAAATTCAAATTTTCGGAATCACTATCCTTTCCATATATCAACACATCTTCTATCCAAAATAACTCATATTCATGCTCGCTTCCTCTATTATAGAACTCTGTCACAAATTAGTAGTTTGATTCTTTTTCAAAAGATATTTTGTCATGACATATCAATTGCTTCAAAGCATTGATTTTATGTTTATAGTAACAAGTACATGTGATTTGGTCATTTCTTATGATATAATCAATGTCCTTGTCTTCCAATGTTTTAGACTGCCTTCCATTTTATCTTTTCTTACATAGGTTAATCAATGTAGATACCAATTCATGTCACTTATCCTCTGCACTTGTGAATGTGATGAAAAATGTTAGAGGCCCCGACTTCCATATCATTGCAAATACATTTTTCTTAATATGTTGCAAGTTATTAGGAGAAATGATTTTTTGTTGTTGTAATATATGTATCCAATATCAAATTTAAGTATGTTTTCTAAATTTGGTATGTACTTCACATCTTTTTCCAATAGATTTCTTCCTTATATTTGTCTCTTTCTTATTCGTATCCATGTGCAGGCAATCACTTTACCGATTATTGTCTACACCATTTTAAAAGACGGATTTGTTGTGTGATATGAGAAATTGTTGCTAGCATGTAGCAATTCCCATTTCACTATTTTTTACTAACAATTTTTTTTACAATGTCATTATCACACAAATTTCCATATAATAGGGTTAGAAAGTTCATGTTTTTATGCATATTTGTCCATGAATATTCCAAGTGGATATTTTCCTTCAGTGGGTGCAAATTCAATGATATTTTCATGTAAATCATGGATGCATTGTGACTCTATCAATCCATGTACTAACGTCTCACTAAGTCTCTCACTATCTGATTCTGTCTCCATATCACTTTCACAATCATAATTTGTTTTTTCCATCCATTTTTTACTATCTTGTTTGAGAACATAAGTCCATTCTTTGTTTATAGAGATGTTTTCAGCCTTGTATAGAGTTCTGAAACATAATTATTTTAATGCACCCATGACAATATTTTCATGTACTCTTCTGATATGATATGCATTTTTGTATTCAAGTTGTCTTTTCAATGTAACTACAATTGTCATTGTTTCATCCATGGATTGTAGCAATTATTTTTGGACAATATCCATATGAGAAAACATGTTGTTGATGGATCCTATCAAGATCATCTCAGATCTTTTGTAGCCCAATTGTCTAATTTGTGCAAACAAAATTATGGGAGATACAAGTCTTTCTTCAAGTTTTGAAAGTGTACATGCAATTGGTAACAACACGTAATGTCTTATCTAGTTAGGTGTTGCAAGATATGGAAGTTTCCCATTTTGAGGTGGTCTTTTGCAGCTAATACATATTTTGTTACAAGAGAATGTTTTGTGACATGTTTTCAAGATCATATATTCTTTCTTCCATTCTTCATTGAATAAAATAATGTTCTTTGAAAAATGCAATTGTTCACAAATTGAACATTCGTTCCTCGGTGTGACTTAGACCCGTTTCACATAGAATTGTTGTTCTTGTTTCTTTTTTACATAGTTATGCTCACTATATGAACATCTACTTTTTTTTTTCTATCCAATTTTGGTGTTGGATAGTAATTGTTTCAATCTGGTATATGCCACTCTTTCTCTTTTAATACCATGCATTGTTGCATTGATTGAATATGCATATTGTTCGTGTGCATGTATTTTCATTCCATGCTTGATGGGGAATGAACTATTGCATTTTTTCTCATGTGTAATATTTTTTAGTCTATGATAACTAAGTCTATTATTGTCAATTGTACTTCTATTTTATTTATGGCAAGCCATTTCTTAGGTTGCAATGTTATTTTCTAATACAATTTTATCCACACCATGTACATGGAAATTATATTGGTGTTTTCCCAATACAAGTTCAAGAGACAATACATTATCACCCATGATTTGTTTCAATGGCACTACTATATCTCTATCGTAGTTGATTCCATGTGCATTGTCTATACCCATTGTGCGTTGGTCACAACGTTGATTGCATATATCACTATGATTTTCTCTTAGAAATTTCTCATAGTGGACGTGCATTGTATATGTTTCAAATACAAACACATCAACTTTTGTATCATGGTTCAAGTTAGCAGAACACAAGTTGACAATATTGTTTCCATGGAGGGACCAAAATTGAATATTTGCATTGAAAACGATTGATGTGAATTACAAACAAAATCCCTCTCCCTCTATCTTCCCTTCTTCATATGTAATTTCAATATTTATAAGATACTCTTGCCAATTAACAATCATTCTTATAGGATGTATAGCACCAAGTCTCAGATATTCATGCAAGCAATGCTATGCATTCTGGTCACAATTCAAGATTTCATTGAAAAATGATTACAAAATACAAATCCTCGAGGATTGTACATCGAACTCTATATCTATCAAATAGAAAATTTCCTGGACCAACTATCAATGCAATTATATGTGCAAAATATTGATTTGATCAATCCATAAGAGTGCATCTTATCCATATTACATTTCCAATAGTATTTGAGGTTTTTTCACATTGGTGACAAGTAAGTATTATATTTTCAAGATTGCATATGGATAGGTTTTTGTAAAGAAATGGTTCGTAATGACCACTAGAAAGATTTGCATCCTAAAAGAAGAATAAATATGGATCGGTGTTTTCATTTATGTTGAAATGCAAATACTTTGTTTTTCTCATTAGTGACCAAACTATAATCATTATATTTAACCATTTTTCTAGCCATTGTATGCAAAATGTATCTCCCCATAGCCCTCTCTCATTTTAATTTACATTTGAATATGCAGATAACCACATTTTCAATAGATATATGTTAATGTCACAAATCCCATGCAATTCCTACAAGAAATTGGATCCTAGATCAAGCTTATATGATTTGAATTCCTCTAAATCTCCATTGTCGAAACAAAACATAGTTACCAACTTAACGAGAACTCTACAGAGTTCTTGTTTTTTGGGGGCTCAAGTTTTTTACCCCTTTTTTAAAAATGGTACTACTGGTAGCACCGTTCCTCCCTTTTTAGGTGGTTTTTTGATATTTTAAATTTTTTGATCTGTAATGTTTCCACTTTTTTTTAAATGATTGTTTTTTCATTTCTTTTCAAATTGTTCATTTTTTTTTTTAATTTATGGTTCCATACTTTTTAAATATAGTGGAAAATATCATTTTTAACACATTTTTTTACCTTTACTTTAACACATAGAAAATAATTGTAATTAAATAATACTATTTTTAAATATTTAGCAAAAAAATATAATTCATTTTTTTTGGATCAATTAAAAACAAAAAAAATTGAAATT
>SNQJ01S0191804.1:0-17940 GCA_010110895.2 Picea sitchensis
GATTGTGTGATATCAAGCCTTTGTAGTTATGTTAAACATGGGGAAATAATATGACATGAGGTGGTGTTATTTTCAAAAGGCTTGATATATTTCTTGTGCTAGAATAGATGGTGTTATAACCCTATAATTATAGGATCAACTGCAGACTGGAAAATTTTCACTTTGGATGTATTTTGGCTTGCAAATAATATTTCATTTCTGAAAATTATTTTCAAGGAAAGGAAAAGAAAAGAAAATTCATGATTTTTGACGTTGAATGGTGTTTCCTAACCCCATGGAGACAAAATCAAGGGAAGAAACGCACAAAACCCACAAAAAGCACTAAACCTAAGTTTTTGTTGCATTCACGTCTGGAGGATAAAGAACGCGCTTAGATCAACGACCAATCTAGCGATGCATAGATCAACGGCTGACAGTGGATTCCAGACCCCCTCGACCATTCTGCTTTTAACAGTGGGGGAGGGGGGTCCGGAATGGTAATTAACAAGTGCACACAAATCTACGGTCATCCTGACAACGCGCAGATGGATGGTCTACAAGCGATTACGGACCCCCTTGACCGTTCTGCCTTTAACGGCGGGGGTGGTCCGGAATGAGGTGGTTTTTCCCGGCGGGCCCTGTCCCAACGTGTCATCAATCCATTGCATCAGACCTCCTCTACTCCAGACCACTTACTGCTTACCACCCTTCCAACTTACCACCATACCGCCCCTACCTCATGACATCATCCTCCATTATCCCGCCACCCATCCACAAATAAACAAACTTAGGATTAAAGGAAAAATCAAATAAGTTAATTAGATTAATTAATAATTTTAGTACAGTTAGAATAGGTTAAACTAGCTAATAACTAATTAATTATTAATTAATAATTAAGTTAGTTATTTAAGTTAGTAATTAGGTTAGTGTTCCATTAATTTAAATTAATTAAAAAAAACCAATTAAATAAAATATTAATTAAATAAAACATATAAAAATTAAAATAAAACAAAGTATAAAAATATATAAATAAAAAATAAACAAAAACACAATAAACATAAAACAAATAATTAAAAAAAACAAAAAACAAATTAAAAATGAAACTAAACTAAAACACGTAACAAAAAGAAAAAATTAAAATTAAAAATTAAAAAAACTAAAAGTAACACCATCCTAAGTCCCCACCCACTCTCCCATACATTTCGGAACCCCCCCCCCTCACGTCCCATCACCTCAGGGGGGTCTGAAAAGCTGTTTCTTAAACACCAGTCCCATATAGGTGTCGGCTCCACATGCCAGCAGACCCGCCCCCTAAAACCACTTACCACCTCAGGGGGGGTCCGAAATACCACTTATCCCCAACAAAACCCCTTTCACAGCATTTTCAACCAGTCATCTTCCGAAGCGGATTATGGGCTAATGGAGACAAATTTAAAAAAAAACGAGAGAGGTTTTTGTTTAGAATGGGCTAAAGAACAAAAACCTCTTCCATATTTTGAAAATGTGCCACCAGTTAGGAGAATCAAAGCTTTATTTCAGCCTCATTTTTCGGATTTTTGGTTTTCCTGTTACAGTCCCGATTTTGTGGGAGTTGTTACGGCGAGATGGAGGCGAATTTGGAGAAACCAAAGGAGGTTTGTTTCCAGCACATGCACACATACAATAAACTCCTTAATTTGTTTCCCAGGTGTCAACATTGAAGAGAAACAAATGTCTGTGTAGACCCCTTTTTGCAGAAATTCGGCCCGTCTTTCATGGTGGACAATTCATGATTTTGGGGGATTTGTTGTTATTTTTGGCTGAGGCGGTTGCATCCAACTTCCAAAACTTGTTGGGAGATCTCTCCTATTTATTGATGTGAGTTTAATGTAAAAGAGTTGATGATTGAGCTCTGCATTCATGCCCCACGGGGGATATGTTGTAATTTTCTAGATGATTTTCCAGAAATAAAAGTTGTAGCTCCAGGATTCTTGTGTTAGACTCACTGGTGATGTTTTTCCTGTTTGGTTAATTGTCTTCTTACTATGTAAATATATTTTATGTTTTCCCTGATCCAATCATTGAATGAAATATTATGAACATAACTTGTTTTCTGCACTCTGTTTCTGGTCTTTTAATGGTCTGCATGTTTTCGTCTGAAGTTGAGCATAGGAATTCTTATCTTCTCCTCTGCTTGGTGGATTTTCCCTTCTTTTCCTCTCCCCCACTTTCATTTAATTCAATTTGATCCAACAATATTTCTATCTTGCCCTATGGTGACAATATTTACATCTGAGATAGATCCATTTTTAGCAAGGTAGACCCCATGGCCCAATGAAAATTCGTATTTCAATCTCCCAAACACCTCAAATCTAAAAATCAAAACTCTGAACTCATTAGCTAGCCTAATATCTATTCAAACAAGTCTATATCAAATAGAGAGATCCCTCTCTGAGTCTTGGAGGGCTAGATATGAGACTCGAAGTGGTTTTGATGTTGCCTCTGTGATTACCTCCATAGCCTTGGGCAAATTACAAAGTGATAACAAAATGACGACCATACTGGGGAACTTTCCCCAGTAGTACACTTCAAGCTCCAGATTTGATCACTGATGGTGGACAGTGACCAGACACCAGAAGGCTGAGATCATTCACCTGGCGACTCCAATCAGCTCCAGACAGTGCTGACTCAAAGACTCCACTGGAGGAAGAACTTGAAGCATGACCAAGCAGCCTAGAAAGACCAGGTACTGGAGCTCAAATTGTATTCATCATATTATTGGTTTCATCTGCAATTACTTTCTCTCTTATCATGATCCTAGTCCAGAGTATGTTGTTGAAGTTCAGGATGACCATTTTCAACCTGATGAACCTCAAAGGATTGAGCCCATTCCCATAGCTCTAGTACCCACTCCTACATCTATAGGAAGCCTTGATAGACATAAGCCTCCTGCTTTATTTCCTACAGATGTAAAGATATCTAATACATATGTGAAAAATCCAGATTCATAGGTCAAAATTCCAGCCTGTTATAAGTCCCTTGCTTTACCTCCTATACCTGAGAAAATCCCAGACATATACAAACCTCTAGATTTGCCTCCTATTCTCCATGACCTCCCTATCAATTACATCAATAATCTGCCCAGGTTTGATGGAGAAAATGTGAAGATCACTGCTGAAAAGCATATCCAAGGTCTTGAATATTTCCTTGACCTTTATGAGGTTGAAGATGACGATGTCTATATCAGGATATTTGCCTTGTCTTTGCAACGAAGAGTTAACAATTGGTTTAAAAACCTTCCAGCTGCAAGCATCAGAAACTTTCATCAGTTCAGGCAAGTTTTCTTAGATAGGTCGGTGATCATGAGAAATGTCTTTCTCATCCTAGAAGAATATGACCATTTGAAAAGACAACCATGGTAGACAGTACCTCAGTTTTCAACAAGGTTCAATAAGATATATCATGCAATGCCTCCTGATATAAGACCACCCCCAGGATTATCTCATTTTCATTTCCCAGATGCCTTCGATCCTAAGATGGCATTCCAATTAAGAGAAAGGAACACTGCAATTCTCGAAGAAATGTAGAACATTGTAGTTGATGTGGAGGCCAACTTGCTGATCAAAAGGTCAAAGGTAAAGAACAAATAAAAGGAGCAGTTGAAGTCATCAGAAGTTAAACTGGACATCTTGGCCAACACCATGGAAGAGATGATGCAGAAGATTAGCAGGAAAGATGAGCTTGCTGTCCAAAGACATCATATTCCATTGATTTCAGAGAAATAAAATCTCATAGTTCCCAAACATTTTGCAGCTCACCCTTGGTACCATGGTTTGGATAATGATTCATTCATGTATTCAATTCACAATACAGATGAAGATGAAGTTCCAACTCATCATGTTGAAGAGACATCCGCTGATATGATGTGCATGTTTGATGACTTTTCTTACTGGCATAATCTACCCAAGTGTGATCAGTATGATGATGATCATGAGGTTGAAATAGATGTTGATTGTTCAAAGCAACTAGCAGCATGTCGTTGGCAGGAAGAAGATCAGTTACATCTCAGATATGACAATCAACCTCTGCCCAACAATCATGACAGCGATGAGGAAAATGCAGAAAATTTCAGAGTAAGGGAAAAATCTTTGCCCTTATGTTTCTCATCTTTTCAATTTCTGAAAAGAAACTCTAGGCAAGTTGTAAATAGTGAAGACAATTTTTTTTCTAATGAGTTAGTAAAGGACGTCATGTATGACATGGGACCTGTTTTAGACCCAAAATCAAAGTCACTAATTTCCCTTGATTTTCAAAGTCCAGATGGAATTCCAGAGCTCGAAACAAGATTTGAAACAGTGGAATTTAATTCTGTCCCATTAGATTATAATTCATTTCAAATTTTGAAGGAGACTCTTGAACAAGTGTTGAAGGATAAATACATAAAAAGTCAGGAAATTTCATTTGAGTCAATGCGACAGTCTTGTCAGTATTTTCAGGATCCAATAGTTGATTGGTTGGATGACCTGTGTGGTCAAAATAATTCTTCATTCGCCAGTCATGAGCTGAAAAGTTGTTATGATATTGACATGATCAAGCAGTTAGCTACAGGGGTGTGTTCAACAGAAGTATCAGTTCAAAACCCACCAGAACATTTTCATCCATGTCAGGAAGTGCATGAAGATGAAAATAACACGACTATAGCATCAAATCATGAAGTTGAGTTGGTTAAGTTTGAATATCAAGGAACAGGTCAATTCTACCTTGATCCTATAGTCACCTATATGGAGAAATTTTTCACCGAAGAGCCCCAATCTATCTTTGGGATTACTTTAGCTCTTCAGGATTGTCGAGGTCTATGTTGTAAAGATCAATCATGTTTTCAACAGTGGCCACTACACTTTGTAGTTTTGAATCCATGGACAAAAGGTCAAGTTGCCTTTTTTACTGTGCTAACAAGCAATCAAGCAGTCCACTGGTCTCACCAGCTACTTGATTGGCTTCATTGGAATTTTTGTATTATTTGATTTAGCATGATTTTCAATAGTATAGGGTAGGTAGGAGAATGTGAATAATCTCAACATTCTGAGGATCTCTTTTTCAGCAGTGTTCATTTTGGTTTGGTTTCAGTGGAAAGATCAAAATAGGTACAAGTTGCAGAAAGATTTTGGGATCAACCCAATGATTCAATTGAAAGATCAAAATAGGTACAAGTTGCAGAAAGATTTTGGGATCAACCCAATGAATAAAACACCTGTTTCTTTGCGTTCGTGAGTTCAAATGATTCTGACACCTCCTGAAAGAGATAACATCCCTAGGTGGAGCCACCGCTATAACCCTATAATTATAGGATCAACTACTGACTAGAAAATTTTCACTCTGGGTGTATTTTGGCATGCAAATAATATTTCATTTCTACCATTTTCAAGGAAAGGAAAGAAAAGAAAATTCATGATTTTTTTTACTCTGAGGTGTTTCCTAACCCCATGGAGACAAAAAGCAAGGAAGCAACACACAAAACCCGCAGTTCACTAAACCTAAGTTTTTGTCGTGATTCATCACTGGAGGATAAAGAACTTATTCTAGATCAACGGCTCATCAGTATGTAGATCAACGACTACTCATGATTCCAACCCCTCAACCATCTCCGCTTATCTGGGGATCCATGGTAAATTTAAATAAGTAGCGCATATCTATGTTCATCCCGACAACAAGTAGATGGACGATCTACAAGTGATTCCGGACCCCTCGACCGTTTCTACCTTTAACTAACTGAATGAGGTGCATTTTTCCCAAATACCGCCCCAACGCATCATCAATCCATTACATCAGACCTCCTCCACTCCATACCACTTATTTCTTACCACCCTTTCAACTTACCAACATATCGACAATACCATACCACCCCTCACCATGACATCATCCTCCATTATCCCGCCACCCATCCATGAATAAACAAACTTAGATTAAAGGAAAAATCAAATAAGTTAATTAGATTCATTAATAATTTTAGTATAGTTAGAATAGGTTAAACTGACTAATAACAAATTAATTATTAATTAATTGATTATTAATTGATTAATTAATAAATAATTGTTGTTGTTCCATTAATTTAAATTTCAATTAAAAAAACAATTAAATAAAAATATTAATTAAAAAACATATAAAAATTTAAATAAAACAAAGTATAAAATATATAAATAAAAATAATTTATTTGTTTATTATATATATAATAAACAAATAATTAAAAACAAATAACAAATTAAAAATTAAACTAAACTAAAACACGTAAACAAAAAGAAAACAAAAAATTAAAAATTAAAAAACTAAAAGTAACACTATCCTAAGTCCCCACCCACTCTCCCATACATTTGACTCTCAATTTTAATCACCTTAGAGGGGTCTCAAAAGTTGTTTCTAAAACCACTCTGGATTGTGTGGGTTATTCCACATACCGGCGTGGACCCCCACTAAACCACTTACCACCTTTTCATTGTGGGGTCTCGAATACCACTTATCCCCAAATAAAATTGCTTTCAAAGATTTTCAAGGGCCATTCAAGCGGATTATGGACTAAGGGAATTTTTAAAAAACTAGAGAGGTTTTTCTTCGTAACGAGTCAAGTACAAAAACCTCTTCCATATTTTAGAAATGTGCCACCAAGCCAGAGAATCAAAGTCGCCTTTTCAACCTCCATTTTCATATTTTTATTCTCACATAACTCCGACTTCGAGTCATATTTGAGTTGCTTAATTTGAAACCGAAGGAGGGTTTTATCTAGAACATGCCCATATACACAACCTCCTTCAGTTGTTTCCCAAGTGTTATAATTAAATAGAAACATATGTCTATGCACTCTTTGGTGGGTGAAATTCATCCCGCCTTTCATGCATGCAATACCATATTTTGGGATTTGTTGCTATTTTTGGCTACATATTGAATATGAATTCCAAAACTTGTTGGGTGATCTCTCCTATTTATTAATGTGATTTTAATGTAAAAGGGTTGATGATTGAGCTCTAGATTAATGCCCCACGGGGGATACATTGTATTTTTTCTAGATGATTTTCCAGAAATAAAAATCGTAGCTGCAAGATTCTTGTGTTAGAATACCCGGTGATGTTTTTCTCTGAGTAACCTGCCTTCTTACTATGTAACCATTTGATGTTTTCCGATCCACCATTGAAAGAAAGTTTACTTAACATAACTTGTTTTTCAGACTCTATTTTGAAAGAAAAATTACAGAGTGATAACAGATGGTTGATAATGTGAGAATACTAGAATATTTTATTGGTGAAGGAGGACCTTTTGATCATGTTCCTATCCTTTTTAAAGTTGGGGAGCTAGCTCCAAAGCCACCTAGCCCTTTCAAATTCAATTGTTTTTGGCTGAGCAACCCTGAATTTAGGTAAATGGCTTATAGTGAATGGAATCATGTTGATAGTATAAGGGAAGATTTGGCCATGTTTGAATTCAGTGATAATCTCAAGACAATAAAAAAGAAAACTATGGTATGGGAAAAAGTAAAGTACAATGATTCTCAAGCGAATATTTTGGAGAAAAATATAGTAAATATCTTTAAATCAAATTTGAATGGTATTTTTAATGAGGCGGAATTAGAAAACTTGAAGGTGAATAAACCAAAAGAGATTTGTTGGACTTGGAAGAAGCTAAATGGCACCAAAAAAAGTCAAGTGACATGGATTTCTCAAGGGGATGAAAATACAATATTATTCCATAACTATGCCAAAATGAGGAAAAACCTCAACACTATTTGGAACATCAAGTATAGTCAAGGGGCCCAGGTTCATAATTTCAAGGTTATTTATGAATTTGGAACCAATAACTTTATCAATGTTTTCAAGGAGCCTATAAGAGAAAACATTGTTGAGGTAATTAAAATGGCTACTTTTTCCCCCAATTTTGCGATCTAGGATCATAATGGAGAGTTAATGAAAGAGGTATCTTTAAAGGAGTCACAATTCATCATAGAATCCTTTGAAAAAGATAAAACTCTGGTAATTTATGGTATCTCCATTGATTTTTATGATGGTTTCTTTGATTGATTACAAAGGGACTTGCTCCTAGTGCTGGAGGGATCCTAAGGAACTTGTTGAGGGGTGTTAAATCCCTTTAACTCAAAAAATAGGAACCAAACCAGCCACCAAAGCCCAATTAGACTATGCAACGCTTAATAGTGGAATGGTTCCCTAGATCTTATGATCCGCATGGTTTAATCAAGGGATTTCTATGTTTTCCTTAGAAGGCTTTCTCCTCCGGGCCATATCTCTTTTTTTTTTTCTTTTAGGTAGGACTGATATAAGATAAAGCTCTGTGATAAACCAACTAGGTAAAAAAAGTGGGAACAAACTAAACTACCGAGAGAAGGTTGAGCTTGGGGATAACCCTTTTACTCTAGCAAGGCAGGCATAATGATAGTATACCACATGCCTAGTACTAATATGTTAACCATGTAAATATTCTAGTTACTGACCGAGATACAAATTATCAAAAGAAAACATGCATGTGATAAACCACGGCAAGTAAAATAATTCATAATTCAACACTAATCATCAATCAATTAATAACACAAAGATTCATTTTCATCATTAAAGAAAGAACTCTAAAACATTGCATCTGGATAACTTATCAATAGATTTTAATAGCTCTTACTGCTAATCCACTCCTATTCATGAGATGTATTAGGAAAATAGTTCTCTTCACATCCAATCATACACGATTTGAGGAAAAAACAAGAACTTGTCTCTGGTCCGTATGGACCTATCAGTTAAAGGCAGCTCCGAAATATTTTTTAACAAAACCAAAATGAGAGTTTCTTGCAACAACCATCGCACCTCAACTAACGGACGGGATGTTCCTATTTATAACATAAATTTAACTAAAAGTAACAACTAAAGTGCAGATAAGAAAACAAAATTTTCATGGCGTGACTCGTGAGTCTCTAAGATTCATCTCAAGATATCATTTAAGAGGGTATCTCTTCTCATACTCCTACGACCATTGGATGAACATATCCTTGTGGGTATTGTCATAGTTGGGAATCTATGTTGTTCCATCGGGCCGAAAGAATCTCCCTTATTTCTGCACCAAAAGATGTATTCTGATACTTGACAATAGCATTTTAATTACAGCACAACTCGAGCTTTGATTGGTGTTCCATAAGTCACACTTGACCTCGCATTGTGTTTGTCACCTTTTCTAGTTCCTAGTCCCAGGATGAATCTTTCTAAGTGTGTGATTTGACTATGTCGCTAAAGTCAACGAAGTCCCTGCATACCAAACCTCCTGGGAGCTCCATTATCCTTCATTTTGTTGATTTTACCCATCTCTCGACTTGGCCCATTTTTCTTGAATATATAGCTGAGGTTCTTGGGCCATTTTAAACCACTATTCGACTTAATTCTTTATGCGATCGATGTTTCTATCCCTCTGTACCTGAATGTCGTGCTCTTCAACGCTTTGGCCCTTTTGAACCATGTTGATGTAAACAATTATTTCCACCACTTGGTAAGCTTTCTCATACTATATTTCCATGTATTTTCACGTCACTAACACCATAAGGGTGTCTTATTGGAAATAAAAAATCCCTATAGTGAAAAGGTGCCACTCATTTGTGAACTTGTTGTAGGCCTCCTTAAATTATTTCCTTAGGTACACTATGGCTTGTGTGGTGTCCTGATAGTACTCAGCCAAGTGGCGCAAATGTTATAGTTCCTTCAGGGCGACGACCAATTTCGCTTCATCTCTTTTAGATTCCGTTTGCAGTACCGTGATTGCTATCCCTGCGCCGATGATTTTGGACGTCTTAGCATGTTCTATCTTGATTAGATGTTCCTCTGTAATGATGACGATGGAACGATCTAAAGTTATACTCCTCTTCTCGGTGGTCCTCTGGACAATATATTTCCTTTTCCAGTCATAATCTATGGTAGGTATGTCGGCTACTTCATCCACAGGTTCAAGAATCTATTGATCCCCCAAGATAGAGTATTTCTTTAATTCTCAATAAAGATATATACTGCTCGTACTGCCCTCAACTTCTCCTTGTGTGTCGGGTTCAACCTCTGTCTGTCTCTCATCGGAGATTTGAGTATCAATTGAAACTGAGTCATAGGGAGTATGTTTGGTACTTACTTGATCATCGGCCATTCAGATGTTGATTTTCTACTTTAGAGATTCTCTTTTGTTCGTCTGACCCTGGCTTGTCCTTCAGACTGTCTGCTTGAGTCTTTGGTGCATTGGGAAGTTGAGTATCTAAGACACTTTCAATTTCTTGTTCATTATGTGGAACCCCCCTGAGTTTGGGTATCAAGAACAGGGGAAGATGTCTTCTTTGGTCCCTTTTCTTCTTTGATATGTACAGGGGTCACAAGATATACTTTTGGGCTCTCATCATCGTCATAGATCTTTACCAGTTCACTTAAGGGGTTTGACACACCAATCCTCTATGATGCTTCGACGGTCCCTGGCTGATCCGAAATGTTTGTCGGTGGTCTGGCTGGTGGCGTTGTGAATTCAGGGTCATCTAACCCATTGATTTCATCAAGCTATATGAATTCAGAAATGCTTTTGGGTTTGTCTCGCTTCTATCCCATTGTCTTCAAGGAGCTCAGCCACGTTTAGATATATGGGTTTTTGTATCGACACTATCCATTGGCGATAAACAAACACGAGTAACCCTCCTACACGCCCGGACATCTTCTGGTTGAACTTTCTATATCTTGCAACTGGGTTGCGGTGGGGGTTTCGACGGTTTTGGTCGCTAGCATTTCTTCTCTAGATATAAGGGCCTCTTGACCTGAATGTTCTATGGTCGCCGCTTGTTCATCGTAAGATCATGGTTTGAACCTAGTCATCTTAGTCTAATTCATCCTGCCACAACTTCATCCCAACTCGAATTTTATGTGAATACCTTCTGCCTTCAAATTTGTCATGGCTTATGGCCAAGAGGGACAAAAACTTGAGATGCATGTTTCGTGATCTGCACCTTTGGGTCGTAGGCGCGGAAAGGGTCACCAACCGAACTCTAATTGACTAAGTACTCTTGCTTCATTGGGTGGTATTTTACCAGATAGAAACCTATATGGAATCCATAAGGTATAAATGTTCGCTTCTCATATTTCAATTAGGTAGTGTTGTAACCTTGCAGGATGGTCTGGCAGTAGACTTCCCCCACAACAAGCTTATTGGGGACATGCATAGGTGTTATACAGGATCCGCTGCCCGTAAAACCCTTATGTAGGTATTGTGCTCATCCAGACACTAGTTACCAATCTTTGCTATCATCTTTTTGGCCACAACAGTCTTCTCGACACTCTTCTTGAAAAATAATAAACAATGCTATGATGAATTCATCGGCAGATGAGGGAGTAGGATTGTACCCTATTCTCCCATAAATTGAAGCAAACATGTACCCAGATTTCTCATAAGTGCCAACTCAAGTTCATGCCGACAAAGACATTTTAGCACACATGATGTCCAACAAATAATGGCCATAGATGATTTGGAGTCTCTTTCAAATATGAGCCTGTTGTATGTAGATGATCAACTGATTTGAAATGATGGTGCCCCAATTGAAAGCTCTCCCGAAAATGGCTAATTATAACGAGGCATACATGCCTCTCAAAACCCGGAATAATCTTTTTCTCCATACAATCGGTAGATTAGATCCATCAGGTAGATATATGGATCCCTTAAGTTGTTCGTCTGGTACCAACTGGAGGTCCAATTGGTGTATTTTTATCCCTCTCCCTCCATGAATCCATCACCGACCGGGTGTCGGGCCATAGAATTTTACAACGAAATCAATGTTCAGTCATTTCTCTGAGTCTCTAAGCTTTTAATAACTCTTCACCTCTAACGAAAGGAAAACTCTGACACACCCACAATTGTCATCATTGATCAAACATATTTTTGTGTCATTGTGATCGATAAGCCAATTCAGGAGTTCTATGCAGGGGAAAACTAGAGTTCTTCTTGCCACCATGTGCAAGTATGATCTTAGAATGTTTGGAAAAACTTCATCATTGAGCTTCCTCATATTGGGGTCTTTGTGCGGGATATATTCCATGAATTCTTCCCAACTAATCTTCTTGAAAATTTCTCCTCAATGTGGGAGTGTCACCTTGGTCCCCGCGGCTTTCCTCACATGGTTCCAAAGGTTGGAGGTTGAGTGAAAAACTTCTTTGTGGATGTCTTAATGACTAGTTTCGGCCTTGAATTAAATTCTAATTGTTTTGCGGCCGTCGAGGAATAACCTTCTCCCACCTATGGTTCCTTTAGCTTTGACGCCTTTGAATATCTCCTCGGGTGGTTGGTTTTCTTGGAGGCATTGTTCCCGAAAGAGAAACAATCCTTTAGGACCATTTTACAGAGCGATATTGGATGAAAATGTATATATGAAGTGAAAATAAAGAAAAATCCATACTAGTACATACCGTAACACCGCTAAACTTTGTAGTTTGATTCACTCTGATCTCGAAGCCTTTGGAATTACTGCCTCACTCCTCTAGATTCTCTAAAACTCCTTTGCTTAATAAAATGGTCTCGTTTACAATGACCCAAGTGAATTTAAACGGGGAAAAAATTACCGGTCGTATCAGCCAATTAATTTGGTTGATGAGTGAAATTTGAACAAATCTATCAATCTCTCAAGTACAATTCTAATTCCATTGTGGGTTGACTGGAGGTACGTAGGCGATAAAACCTCTATCGATAAATTCAAACAACCTTTTGATTCGTGCATGAAGTAGCAACTAATGAGATATTTGGAATTAATTATTCCCTTAAACTCTCTAGATCGCAACGTATCTAGCCCTAAACGGCCCCATTGTGTTGTTTCCAGGCGACTGCTGATCGACAATGTATTATAGGTGTTTTCGTTGATAACCTTTTGTGAAAAAACTTTGACGCTGATTGACTTCATTGTACATTGCTGATGTGGTAAAACTGGCTAGGGACACGTGGCAATAAAGACCGGTGAATTAACTCGCGAAAATAGTCGAGTCGACTTTCTTCTATTATGTGTTCTTAAATCCAAACTGATCGCTATTTAAAAGGTGCTCTGGGGATCGACGATCGAGGATGAACCTATCACGTATTTTCCTTTGGCTTAGTGTCTTCAAAACTGCCAATGTCAAACGTTTCATAAGTCACATCGAAGAAAAACCTTTAGCTGGTCCTACTGCTTTGTTATGTTTGATCTTCTACATTTCGCTAAGCATGCCTGCACGGCCATCTATGGATATCATTTCTTTATTTTGTCAACCGCTTACTCTTTCTACCTTTCATCGAGGTCTAAGGGTATCGACCATTGGCTTATATCCCAGGTGATAAGTTTTGTCGAAAGAAACTTTCTTTTGTTGATGCTGATCTATCAACGGCTGATCGTGGTTTTTCGGAAAGTGATTTTCTTTGGATTTTTAAACCCTTCCAATATCATATTTGGGCGCATCGGGTGAAATATTTTTGTTGTTCATTCATTATTTAAATTCAATCCTTTTAAGTCATAGGTTTTCATAGATTCAAGAAAAACTTTGAAATACTCTAATGAGAGTCAAGATGATAAGCAAGGGAAACATTTTCACAATGAAGTCAATTTACAAGGTAAAAGATCAAGTGGTACCCAAAAAGGTAAAATTTGACATAGGATTTTTAAGGTGTGTTAAGTTATCAACAAATGGTGACTTACTATCGGGTAAAAGTAGAATCAGGTCCCTTCCTTTGGGATCTACCGATAAACCCATTAGGAACTTAACTAGTTTTCCTTAGAGCTTCTTTTTACCTTTGCATTTGAAATTTTCCGGTTGATGCATCCGATCTTCCCGTGGCTTTTAACCTTATTTCACCTTTGTTTCTCTCAAGTGGACCTTGACCAATTCTTTGACAAGATTCTAGTAAATCATTCACGTGTGTAATTCAACTCTTTGTTACCTTCATTCATTTTATTTGTTGCTCACCGCCACGAGCTGGCCCATAGCCTGTAATTTAAGTCACCCATGTCACAAACCTTGCTCCACCGGCCAACGAAAGCATCCATAGCCCCACCGGGATATTCTTGCATGTTCACTTTTCCCAATGATAGTTGACTTTTATTTCACTGTAATGCCCTAAGTGAGCGTAGAGGAGGATGTATGTTATTTTAAAAAATAAGGAGGTTGCAGTCCTACTAGCCTCAGATCTTGAAGTAATGTAGTCCTTTCCATCTTTCATTGTTTACCTTAAAGTCTTACCATACCACTAAGCAAGTATTAATTTCCGTGATTTTCCTCTCAAAGGTTGTTCCTCTTCCTGTGTGAGATGGAAAACTTTGAAACAACTGGCCAAGTCCCCTCGAAAGCATTTTCGGTGGTTTCTATGTGTGAGCTAATTTCATTAGAAGAGAGTTCAAGTATTTCACATGACGGAGGTCAAAATTGTTTCACTAAACACAATCTTTCTGCAAAAATATTGAAAGGATGATCACAAAAAGACAAAAAAAAAAAGGAAGAAGGTTTTTTTTTTTTTTAAAATAAAATAAAAAAATTGAGCAAAAGAAATTAAAATTTTGTTTTTATTATTTTTGTTTTGTTATTTTTTTTTTATGATTAATGAAAAAATTGTATAAGGGCTTGGCCATTTACTGAGAGCTGCCGATTCTCCCTCAGATTATTCATTCAGTATGTGCCTAACCCAATCTTCTCATCCACATAGAAAGGTCCGGTTTCATAGATTCTCAAACTTAGAATGTTTTCTCCCTTTAGGCTCGCTTTCTCCACTCCATTTTAGGATTCACATAAGCCCTACTTCAAAATTCTTCTTTAGCCTTATTCTTATCAAACTATATTTTAACCATCTCAGTTGGGGGGCTATGAATTTTGATTTAGATTTATCCCTTTCTTCTTCTAACATGAGTATGGTGTCAATTCTTTGTTGTAAGGTTGATGAGGGATGCCCCGTGGACTCCTGAGGAGGTTGAGGAGATGGAAGATATAGTCCATTTAGGAGAATGGCTTCCTGTCTGCCATACTAGAAAGTATGGGAATTCCCTATATCTTCCTTGGGTGTGACTCTATATTCCCATAAAGCGTTATGGAGTAGATTATAGCAATTCCTCTGGTTGTTCCAACCATTTCCTTCAAAATTGTCACTAGGTTCTTATTAGTTGATTCTGGCTAATTTTGTTCCCCTCGTGGATGAAGGCTTGTAGAGTATCTAATTATGATTCCTGTCTAGGGAAAAAATCTGTTACTTGGGAATAAAAGTGTTCTGATTATCAAAAAACAAGAACAAGGGACACCAACCTGTGATTAATTGTTGTTCTATGAATTGATTACCACCTCTGCTATACGAGTAAGGGAATGCCCTATTCCCACTTTGTGAAATAATCGTTGGCAGTAAGTATATACTTGTGTTGGTTTGAAGAGTCATAATTTCTCCTATGATATCTAACCCCATTGCTCAAAAGGCCTAAAGACAATCACTAGTTGGAGTGGGACAACTACTCTCTTTTCCACCACTGTGTGCTTATTTGACAAGTTTTACATTTTATAGCATATGTGTGAGTGTCCTTGAACAAAGTGGGACAACAATAACTATCTCTCAGTATATTATGAGCAGTGGTGTTTCCTGCGAAATTTCCACCTACAGGACCATCATGTAATTCCTTCATAACTTTGTCTGCATCTTCATGTTTGAGACATATTAGGAGTACCCCATTGTAATTAACATGGAAGAGTACCGAGTTGATGAGGCAATATTGTGTTGATTTCAACCTAAGGGCTCTCCTTTCCCTAGGGTTTAGGTTTTCTGGACAAGTACCATGATGTAGGAGATAAGTCAACTTCTCATACCAAGACTCTTGTCCTAGGGAAATGTATGAAGCTTCACCACACCATAATGCCATTTCATTCTCCCATCTAAGGTCTTCATTTACTTGGTATTGAGCTTCAACTGTCAGATTTCATAACCCTTGTCCTTTAACAAATTTAGCAGGTTTTATATCTAGATCAAATTCTTGGACTACTGCCATCCAGTTCCCCCTTCTTTCCCACATCTCCTATTGAGTAAATAGGGATTGGACTAAGGGGTGAGGCACAATTACTTTCATATGGTTCTTGAGGATGTAAGATCTGAAATGTTTTACTAATTTATAAACTGCATAAGCATGTTTATCTATAGTAGGATAATTAATTTCAACACCTCGGAGGTTAGTGCTCATGAACAATACAGGAGCTTCGTTTTTGTCATCATCCAGCTAATTTAATACTATGGCTAACGATTGGTTGGAGGTGAAAGTACAGAGGAATAAATCCTTGTTGAAAACAGGACTTCGCGGCACTGGGGCTTGAGAGATTGCAGTCTTAATATTGCTGAAAGCATCCTTTCATTCATCATCCCAGTTAAATTTAACATCTTTACGAATCATTTTTTGTAGAGGTTTGATAGTTTCCATGAAATCGAGGGTGAATTTCCTCACAAAGTGGATTTTCCCAAAGAATGATTGCATAGCGTTTTTGTTGTGGGGTAATGGAAGCTGAGATATAGATTTAATTCTTTCTGGATTTATGTGAATGTCTTCTTGAGATATAATGTGACCTAATATCTTACCCTACTCAACACCAAAGATGGTTTTCTTGGGGTTTAAAGATATACCGTATTTTCTACACCTTTTGAAAATCTGGGTTAAGTGTTGGATATGTTCCTCTCTGTTCTTAGAATACACCATTACATCATCCAAATAAAATACTACACATCTGTTAATCATTCCTCAAAACGCTACATCCATGACCCTTTGGAAGGTTTCTCCTGCATTGATTAGCCCAAAGGGCATGCATTTGTAGGCAAAGGTTCCCCACTTGGTTCGGAAGGTAGTTTTCAAATGGTCTTCCTCTAAAACCAGAACTTGGTTGTACCCTGAGAAACCATCCAGCAGGGAGAAAATCTCAGAGCCAGACACAGTCTGCAAGACTTGCTCCATTGGTGGGACTAGGTAATTGTCCTTTTCTGAAGCTCTGTTGAGGTTTTTGAAATCTACGCGTAGGCGAGTTTCGCCAGAATTTTTCCTCACACGAAACAAATTTGCTACCCAAGTGGAGTGTCTAACTTGAAAAATGATCTTGGCATCGAGTATTTTATTTAACTCCTGACACATGAGAGGTTCCAGGGATGGATGATACTTCCAGATCTTTTGTTGAAAGGGTTTCACTCCGGGATTTAATGGGATAGTGTGTTGAATAATATAAGTATCGTAAGTTTTAAGATCTCGGTAGGACCATGCGAAGACATATTGATATTGTCTGAACAGTTTTAGATAGGCCTTCCTTTCCTATTTGTATATTGTCTTACTGAGATTTAAATTCTTGGGGTTTTTCGGGGTTCCTATATTTATAGTTTCATGCATGGGACATGAACTACCGATATTCGCGTTTTTTGACCCCTTAAATATTTATTTTAGGTCAAAAAGGTTTTCTAAATTAGCTATTCCCTTTAGTATTGTGTGAGACTTTGATTTGTCAATCGAATGATTTATATGAGGATTGTTTTTCGTCGATTGTTCCTGGAACACTTCATCGTCAATGGCCAAGTCTTTAAAATTGTCCTGATTGGTCAGAAAATTTATGATTTTTTCGCCTCCCCCAAAAACCTTCCAATTAGAGATATTGTTGGGAATCGAGGGTTTATATAGAAATTATATAGTGAATTGCGAGGCTTCATAATTTTCTAGAGGTGATAGCCTTGAAGCTGCGGTGGCCAAGGAACCAACAAGAAGGTTCTTTTCTCTGGGGATTCCTATGAGGTTGAAAGCTTTGAAATGTTCTATTAGCCTGTGCACTTCCTATTTGTAATTATTTAGGCGTGGAGAGTTGCAATGTATAGTATTCCTTATCTACCTGACAATGATTTCAGATTCTCTAAAAACCTTCAATTCTTGGAAGTTCAGGTCTATGGCTTTCTTTAACCCTTGTACTAGAGCTTCATACTCA
>SNQJ01S0191805.1:0-17617 GCA_010110895.2 Picea sitchensis
TGTAGTGTATTTATTGGCGGCCATAATTTGAGTCACTTATAGTCCGATTATAGGTATGTCTTCCTCGGGAATGGAACACATATTAAAATTATTTGATGGTTTTTTGTAGCTTCTACCAGGTTCCTGTATTCCATACCCTTTCTTAGAAGAATCTACAAAGTGTTTTGGCCATCAAATTTCATCCTCCAACTTCACACTTTGGGGGGAAAACTGTTACACATTAAACTTCCTCACTTCGACAATGTCACGTTCTCTTGGTCACAAGTGTTGTAAGTGTCACACTTTTGTCGCAAGTGTCATAAGTTTCACTTTATTTTTCCATATGTTTCACATTGCGAATGACACGATGAAAAAACTTGATACAATCGCTAAAAAATGTTAGAAGAAGAAGCTCCATGATCTGATAGTCGAAATAAGTGTTTTTCTATGGGAATTACTCATATTGGCAACTTTTGGGAAGATCATCACTCCCCTTCTCATATACAGGGAGTGCTAGTGCTCTTTGTCCATCTCATAGGGAGCGTTGTAGCACTCTATTACCCATTCTAAGGGATCACCGAATGGGTTGAGATAATCTTAGAAGATATCCCAGTTTCTTCTAAGGACAACTATGGAAGGATCAAGTTGGTTTGGCTCGACTCTAAATCCTGGGATGCATCTAAGAGAGATATCAAAACTATTGGATCCATATCCTCAACTAATTCCAAATATACCCAAGGTGGTTGAGCCTCTCAAAGCCTATAAATGGAGGCATTCTCATGGTGAACAAGAGAGGAGAAAATCAACAAAGCATTTTTATTTTGATTTTTGATCTTTCGAGCAAGGGTTGGACGAGGAGGACTTGGAGAGGTTGCCGCAACATCATCTGAAGATTGTAAGTTTCCTTTTGAAGTTATCATTAATATAATTGGCCTATTTCCTTCTTGTATGTGTTTAGATTTTCTTGTCTATGCTTGTCTTAATCTTCATAGATCGATTGATTTTATCTAATCCATTAGAGTAGGAGATAGTCATTTTCTCCTTGTTGTCCATTGTAGGTACTGTTTGGAACTCACATATTGGAGAAACTTGGAAAAAATTCATAAGTGAGGTACATAATACTTCCCCTCCTTCTCTCTTTTTCGATGGATAAAATGAATCTATAGGAATGGTAGCATCCAAAGGTAGTTTTTTGTCTTGTTAGAGGGGTCTGTACTCCAAGGGAAAGTTCATTTGTCCGCAGGGGAATATTTACATAATAGTGGTGTTTTTGTTGCTTAACATTTGGAACCCTTGATGGAGAATAGTACCTTTAATACAATAGCTCTTTAGGAGAAGGCCTTTGGAGGCCCAACATGCCACTTCCAAGCCCAATGTGTCTCTCTTGGTGTCAAAACGTTGCCTTAGGAGGGTGGCATCTTACTTTTAGGGTTTCTTTCATGTGAAAATTATGAATTAAATATTATTATTGTGTAAAAGGGGAAAATTAAGGGTTTTCGTCCCCTTAATTTGTGGTTTACCCTAAAATTAAGTGGACAAACACTTTAGGTAGGATTTTTATAAATAGAGATCACTTCTATTTCATTTTATCATAATTATCCCATCTTGGAGAGGATTTTTGGTTGAAATTTGTGCCCTTCTTGGGAAATGTTGTCTATCTCTCTTGCTACTATCTCCTGCTATGGTTTTCTTTGGCTATTGGATGGATAAGTAAGACACTATATTTCTTGGAGGCCATTTCTTGCTCTTATAGTGGATTTTCTTGGTTAAAAGGAGTTTATCTTGTTAATGCTTGGACTAGATAAGGAATATTTCATGCTAATGCTTATTTTCTTTGTCACATATTTAATTTAATAAGATTTTGTTGAGTATAAGGGCATACAACCCCACTAAGCCCATCATATTTGTCTTGGAATAATTTGTTACATAAAGGAATACTAGGAGAAGTAAAAGGGTTTACACCCTCCTAAGGTTTTCCTTAGCTAGTATTGCTTGCCTTGGGGAGTAAAAGGCATTCCACCCCCAAGGAAGTAGCACCAATAGATATTTCACTTTTAAATACTCCATATCCCAATAGTTAAAGGCACTAATCTCTTGCATTGGAGAAATACAATCATTACATTGGGATATGTAGAATTATGAGATATCAAAATTGTTTAAGTTGGAATCTTTTCTACATGTTATAATCGTTCTTATGCCCTAAGGGAGTTCTCTTTTAGCCAAGGATTTCATTGATGCAATAAATTTAATGATACAACCATTAGGGCTGCAACAAAATCCACTTTATTTAATCATTTACTCACTTTTGAACCATGGAAATTGACTTCTAAGCCTAGATTATTGTTCTATTGGTTATGGGCTATCTTTTTTATGGTTTACTTGTTGATTTTTATGGTTGGAACTTGTTGCTATAGAATTTTTTTGCTACAACCATAAGGCTTCCCTAAAATTTTCTGATAACTTCATTTGGAAGCCCTAATTTACCGTCAAAGTTCATGCTTAAGTATTGGAAATTTATCTACTGTTTTAGTACTTCATTGTCTAATAATTATTTGACAATTATGATGGTTAAATATGCAGTAACTAGATATTATACTTGTTGATATATATTTATGTTGACTATTGCAAATAGGGACAAGATGCTTAACTTTCTTGTCCATTGAATTGTCTAATTTGTATCTTGTCTTTTCTTGTGTCTCGGGTAGGTACAACCATCTTTCGCAGCTACTCGAACACTTGGAAATCATAAACCACCTCCAAAGCTCATTTTCAATCCACTCTGCACTTAGAAACTTGAACTATAGGGGAACCTATTCATAAGTATCACTTTCCATCTCATTTTCCCCTAAGGTCACTCGAGATTCCCCCCTTAAGGTGATCTCTTCACCTCTAAAGTGACGGGAGTACCTATATGAGGTGACAGTGGGTAGGTATTCTCCTAGTTGTCACCATCTTATGGTCTAGGTCGGGATTTTCCCAACCTACAATTTGCGCGATAACATTTTGGAGTCGTTTCTCGGGATGATTTTGAATCCTCTTATGAGAAATAATGACACTTTGACAAGCTATCTAAAATCCTTTCCATAGATTTCCTGGAGACTCCACTTAAAGGACGTTCCCCTTACACCCTTGATGAGCTCCCCTTAAATCTCATCTGGTGACTCCACCTTCCCAGAACCCACCTTTCCATCCTTTGATGAGCCCTGATCTCATCTGATGAATCCATTGATGTGTCTTTTCAGTCAATGGAATTATGGAACCATGGGATGAACCCTCGTCCAAAACTTGCCATGCCTCGAGAAGGGAAATTTTACAAATGGAAATGGAAAAGGATGCTAATGAAGCTGTTGAGGAAATGATGAATCATGTAAAAGAGTTATTTCAAAAATCTTCCAAAGAACTAGCCCTTGAGGATGAATAAATGATTGAAGGACAAAGATATCAATAAAGTTACCAAGAATATCCTGATGAAGTTTCTCATGTTGAATATCTAGACAAGGCATTTGATGAAGATGAAGTGCTTATAGCTACCCTTCCTTTTGATGAAGACATCCAAAACTCTGGTCCTCCTGCACATCAAGAAGATAACATGATGAGATGTGACTGTTGTAGGTGAATCCTCCTGCGGACAAGTGGATTCCCTCTTGGTCTCTAGACTCCTAAGGCCAAGACAGAAAAGTGCTTAACATGGACACTGACATCCTTTTAGATATAATCAGGCTAACATACGAAGGAGAAGAAGAAAGATATGTACCTTATTAACAATGTTTGTCCTTGCAAAGTCTAGGCCAAGCTTTGATCCTGAGCTCCCTGATAGGTCCTGTAGAACAAAAAAATATTCAATGGAATTCCTACTATACTGAGATTAGCTCAAATATATATCCATCTATTACAGACAAACTCATATGGAACAAGCATACGCTTGAAAAAAACAGGCCAAGCATTGATTATTAATGAGAACAAGTAAAAGTACTTACAATCCTTTGATGAAGGTGCAAAAACTTCTTCCAGTTCTCCTTGTCCAACCTTTTTGACCAAGTAATCTCCACTATTTTCTGTATGTTTCCTATGAGATCATAGGTTTCATACCTCCAATATTTTTCATGTACCTTTCACCATGAGAAAGCCTCCTTATATAACCTTGGAGAGGCCCAACCACTTGAGAGATATTTGGGATAAGTTGAGGATTATTCTCCTTCAGTTGAGGATCTTCCCTAAGATCATGCCTTGACCCAAGATTCGAACCCAACTACCTTTAGATATTGAGGGGATTGTCCCCTGATTTCCTCCAACAAACCAAAATTCTCTTAGAAAGGGTAGCGCTCCCCGAAAAGGGTGCAAAGGGTGCTCAAACAGTCCCCCAAAGAGGCCCAGGGAGCACTAGCACTCCCTGATAGTGGGTAGGGGAGCGATCCTCTCCAAAATCCATTTTTGAGTGGTTCTTTCAGTGGAAAAAGGTTTGTACTCCATGTCAAGTGATTTCTCTTCTTCAAAACTAGTCTTTGAGGTGTCTTAAGAGTCTTTATGATGTCATTAGAGGCACGACATAGGAAATATGGTAGTATGATGTTTGTGACACTTGAAACAGTTGTGTTCAAGATGCGACACTTACAACACTTGTAATGATGACACTTGCAACACTATCAAAGTGAGTAATTTTGATGTGTAACAGATTTCCCCCCAAAGTACGAAGTTAGAATATGATGATGACTGAAGTACTTTGTAGACTTTTTCAAGAAAGGGTATGGATGCAGAGAGACTGGAAAAACTATGTACACAACCATCAAACAAATATTATGACATGTTTCAAACCCAAGGAAGGCATACCTATACTTGAGTGATAAAGACTTTTAAGGTATGGCCACCATAAAATACACTGCGGATCCATAATTATATTGACAAAATGGTATAGCCAATGAATATATTATCTGGATCTATACTCCTATGACCTGAACTGATTGTAGCCATGAAGAATACATAGTGGATCTATGAGATGACAAGACATAGCGACGACCAATACAAAGTGGATCTATGTAACAATATATGTGTCATAGTTCAAAAGAATTCCTTCGCAACCTGGGAAAAGTATATATAAGAGTGATGAATCAACCCAGGGTATTCTTACCAATCTCTATGTAGTAAGAATCTAACCATGTGAATATATGTCCTGATTACCAGTCAATGAGGTAAACTGTTAACAAGGGTGAGGGAGATCACCATTGATGTTAGTGATTCCCAAGGTACTCTAGTACATTCCGACGAATGTGAATGAATGAGATGAAGTCGAACATCCGTGGAATCATCCAATCAGAGGTCAATGATTTAAACCCACTGTCGGACATGAGGAGGCCTGCCATTAAGGCATGCAGGTCCCAGGGTACTAACTAGTTTCTAAGTCTAGTTCCTAGATAATGTGTTGAAGTCGACAAGAATAGAATCATCGAAGGAGGGCCTTGATGTATCCCCCATCAACAACATGAAACTAACATAGAGATGTAATTGGTAGATCAAATGAACATGGACTGACACAGGTATTGAAACATGATATTTGTGATGGATGACTCTCGAGGCAGATACTTCCCTTGAACACTGAGGCACAACAACATAAACGTGACATGGACCAATACTTGATGATGCAGTGGATGCCGTGACTTTCGTCAGGTGACCCAAAGGAGTAAAAGAAAATAAGAGAATTGGCTCAGTGCAGAGGTTCGGCGGATTAAAATGCGTGCAAAGACAAAGTGTCATGTTCAAGGGCGACTGTAAGAGTTACTGGTAGTGTTCTCAAAAACTGATTGGCTTGCTTCTTTCAATTTTTTCCCCATCCAGATAGACAAGTACCTCTTTTTAATTTAATGATCTCGAGGAGGGTAACACATGCTCGATATGACTCACCTTCGGTAAGTCCCTCTTCCTTTGTTTAGCGAACTGGAAGAAGTAAGGTTTCAGTCTCATATGGTCCCTTCAATGTATGATTGTTTAACGAGTCCAGAGAAGGTGAAATCGATGGTTTTTCATATTTAGAGAGTCTTAAAAGAACTTAAAGACGACTCCAATGTTGTCCTTTTTCATAATGTTAGTCTTGTGAGGCCAAAAAATAGATAAATTATCACTCGAAAGACACCCTTTCAAACCTTTTAATGAGTGGGAAAGGAAGAAAGATCACTCGACAATCTTTTCATGTTTAGAGAGTCTGAAAAGAGCTTAAATAAAAATCCATGGGGTTCCTTTTTCATTTATCCATGCAGGTCTGAAAAAGAGATAAAATTTTACCCAGATTCATTCTCATGTATTTACGAGTGTTATAACCCTAATTTTCACCAGACATACTTACCTGGGATCAGACCATTTCAGAGTCCTCCGTTTCCAAAACACTACTAAATAACTCTTCTTGAAAACCCCCTTTATAAAGGCCCACTCGCCCTGCTCCATTACTGCACGTGTGTACACAATAGCTACCCCAATATAGCCTGCGTGTACCTACAAAAGAATAGAAAAAGGAAAGTTGTTGAAGAAACACACAACTTTGGGAAAGTTAACTAAACCTTTCGGCCATGCATGGCCAATCATTCAACCAAATACCTAGCTCCTTCTAGCCTATAAAATAAGGGGTAAGGGTCCCATTTCAAAGGCGGAAAATCATAGTAAAGAGACTATACCCGATTGAGCATTCCCCTTGTCCCAACCTTTAGCCATCCTTGTGCAAAGAGAAGTATAAAGAAAAGTAGTTGGAGGACAGTTGAAGAGGATCCCAGGACCAGTTTCGAGGAGCAGTGCCAACCACATATTGTAAGTTTACTCTTGTGAATATTAATACAAAAAAGAATATTTTTCCTGTCCCGCCATATTATGTGTTCAACTTGAATGTTTATTTCATGATATTGTCACAACTAACCCCACAATTAGTATATGAAAAGCATGTTCACAACTTTTTGTTTGTTCATGAGTGAATGCAGGTCATCTTTGGGAGGAGGCTTGCAATTAGAGAGCGAGTGAAAGTAAATGGATCAACATCAAATGAAGGACTTAAGGTAGAGTTATCGAATCTCATTTACACCTTTGTATTGCATGAATGTGGGGGTTTTGTGTTGGGAGAATAGGAAAGAGTAGAGGCCTTTGAAATGGTCATTTTCTGCATGCATGATTAGAGCCCTTAAATGCTAAGTCTGTAGAAGGGATTCCCACCCACAACAGAATTGGTGACCATACGGGGGAAATCTAGGGTTTCGGGGAGTATTTTTGGGTATCTTTAAAAATTGGTTTCATTACATGTTTTTAGATATTCTGCAAAAGTCTAAGCTCACAGAGATTCTAGTCTTCCATACCAGTTATCTCTGTTTCTTTGCTTGTATGATTTTGTTTTTTACGGGACCCACAGAGGTACACACAACCTGTATAAGGTCTGCACGCATGTACCCACACCCTACCTTCACACAAATATTGTGTACACACTAGCTGAGGAAGTGTCAGTCACGTGTACGATTTCAGAAGATTTCTTTTAGAGAGGCAGTCATCCTCTCCCCTATCAGAAGTGATCCTTCTCAGGAGTTTTCTAGAAATCATTCTAGGCTCTGTGTTTGCAGTTTTATAGCTTAGTTTCCACCTCAGGTTGGTTTTGTTCTCTGAAATTTTCCTTGAATTGTTTTCTTTTTCTGACAAAGTAAGTTTCTGAGTCTTCAAGAGATTCTAGTTCTCAATACCAATGGTCTCTGCCAGTTTTTGATTGCTTATATTTTCATTTTTGAATAGTTTTAGAAGTACACATGGCTTGCATAAGGTCTGCATGTGTTTACACGTGCCCTGACTTTACACAGCTCCCATGCACACGCTGGCTGTTGAACTGTCAACAGTGTGCCTATGGAGAAAAATTTTTGTTTGAGGAGAGGAAATCATCCTTTTCTTTGACAAGAGTTTATACCTCTTAGGTTTTTTGGTCTCTGTCATAACAGTCAATAACTTAGGTTTGATCACAACAATAACTTTTTTTTTCATTAAGATGTTTTCCTCAAAATTTTCCTTTTATAGGGTTTTTAGACAAGTGTGAGAGTCCATTTTAATCTTCTTGTGTGTTATTTTTAAAGTGACTCTTTGCGATTTGCGGTTAGGACAGAAGTTTTCTTGGTCTTTACTTGTCAATATTTTTCCTTTTTGCTTTGTGAGCATTCAAATAAAAAACAAATTATTTTAATTCTTTGTTTGGTTAAGTAGTTATTGGTTTGCATTAATAACCAGGAAAAGTTATTCTTTCATAAGTTCTTGGATTTTTACTTAGGAAAATAAGTAGCTCGTAGTTGAGCAAAATCCTGTTTTGAGTTTGCTATTCAAAGATCTTGAATTTTTTTTTTTTTTTTTGGAAAATTGATTAAGAATTGGGTCAAGAAGAAGTTATTTTGTTTCCAGCTTTCTGTTTATTTTTCTTTCGTCTCTAAAACATCATTATTTTCACTTTCATAACCTTTGAATTAAGACAAGCCATAAAAAATTAACAATTAATTAAAATCAACTAGACTTTATGTTTGTAGGGTCCATAAATTAGTCTAGGCTAGAGCCTTGATTTAGGTTGGAGAGGAAACTCTTCAAGGCTGCAAAACATACATAAGAGCCTATGCTAGGGAGTGTTAAAAGTCTAGTATTGTGAAAGTTATCCAGGAACCCCCTCTAACACAGGGGATAAACACGAGGGCACGTGCAGAATGGTAGCAGAGATAACCCCTCCAAAGCTGGACCAATCGTAGTGGAGAACACATATAGAGGGCTTGTCTTGGGATTATGTTGATTGCATTTTCCACGGAGCTTCATGGGTCTCGAATCTGTTCGAGGTCCTCATTTGTCTTCCATACCACTTTCTTTTGATACCCTTGACAGGTTTTGGGCTTGATACCTTGCTCATTGTGGTCTACCTGATTGCCAACTATACCCGCCTGGTGACTGCTTGTGCGTTGGCAACCTAGTTGCCTATCTTTTTTAGTGACATACACAGGTGACTGCGGGGGTATACTATGCTACTTATGATAGAAATTGGGCCATGATTTTCATAGTATACCCAGAGAGTGCTTCCATGTTCGAGTTGTACTTGCACTAGTAAGTTGCTCTAGTGTTGGTTGTTTTAACTGTTCTTCCAACTAGTTTAGTGTTTTCTTGTTTTATCTTGTAGGGTATTTTTTCTAGTGTATGTTGTTTTTGAATGAATATAAAGCCCTAGTGTGTCTTTGAACTTCTCACACAGTGGAGGATCATGAGCTCCACCAGTCACAAAAGCTTCTTGGCCTGCCGCCAGTTACACTGGAGCCACCCCCGCCACTGCTAAGGAGAAAGATCGACCAACAAGGGTCTTTTGAAGCGGCCAAGTCACAGGAAAATGTGCCCAAACAACATCTGGAGGAACCAACTATTTTAGACCTTGGAGTGGAAGCTCTCGGTCCACCTGAAACTTGAACCACTGATCTTTCGACACCCATTATTGTCCAAATTTATCCTTACGGGCACCAGATAGTGTCACACGCAACAATGGAAACAAATGCTGCCACTTCTTCTGGGAATTCTTCTATTCCCACTACGACTGTCACTATAGGGGGTGTTCCACCTCCTAACCCATCGTTGCTAGTCCGAACCACTGTGGTCTTGACTGCCTCTACCTCGAGCAGTGGTCTGATCCCATCTTTGATGGTGACCACTACTCCTTTCACACAGAGTGTGAGAGGCCCTCTATTCTCATACGGGATGCCTAGCACAGGTACAAGCCCTGTACTATCCTACTCCACTTTACAAAATTTAGGTCGCAGGGATCTCTAACGCTCCTCTATAAGGGCCCATGGGGGGCACTTCAGCTCCCTTTAATTCTTTCCCTTACGAGGGAGGTCATATACCTCCTTCATCCCCTTCTCTTAGTAGTACCTACCAACAATCCGTCGGGCCCAACACACACCATAGTTCACTTGGAGTAGGGAGTCAAGGACCACCTTCTCATAATATGCCGATAGGGTTGACACCGATTTCTTTGTTCGGTGAGTTTGGTAAGAACGCTTTCTCATTAGCTACTTTCTCGACTGGGGGTAACCCTGGTTATGGAAAACCTAATCCTATGCAGGGTACTATATCTGCACAAGGGGAAAACCCAGGAACTTCTTCTGCATCAGGACCTTGGAATTCTTGGCAAGGATCAGTTCCCTCATCAAGAATTCCAATCTGGGGCAATTCTTTTCACAACCAATGGTACCCTAGGAAAGGTACAATACCTATACCTATGGGATCGGCATGGGGAAACCCTTCCCAAAGTCCTTCAAATGTAATGCATGCCCAACCATCTATGCCCTATTTTGGGAATCAACCAATGATGTCTCCTCAAACACAAAATCTATACGTTGGTCATGGTCATGGTTTTTACCAGAACCCCGACCAACAACCCAACTTTTCTTGGCAACCTGGTGCCATTCAAACTCCAGTCTCCTTTTTCAATGGTTATCATCAACAACAACCAAAACTACCTTTCTTGGCATCCTTACATTTTCCAGACTTGACAAGGTTGTTGAATGATCCCATCTACCACGATCCAGATTGGCCCCCTATGCTGAAAAAATTGCCTTTGGACATACCAAAGTTCGAAGCCAAGCCTAACGAAGATCCAGGGGATCATGTGACCACCTTCCATATTTGGTGCTCGTCTAATTCATTGAAAGACGACTCCATACAATTGCAATTGTTTCAATGCACTCACATTGGGAGTTGCGAAATGGTACATTGAGCTCGACCGCTCGAGATATTCTTCCTTCAATGAATTGGCAATGGAGTTCCTAAACCATTTCCAATTACCTGTGAGATACGACGCCAACACATAATTGGTAGCCAATTTCGAACAGACAAAAGCAGACAATATCTCTGATCACATCTGAGAATGGATATGTCGGAAGAGTTTGATTAAGGTACCAGTCCCACCAACATTATTGCTTGAGTGGTTCCTTAAGTATTTGGTCCCACAACTATCCAAAGACATCGCAACGTTGGGAGTATTTTCCAAAGAAGATGCCATCATGAGAGCTCAACAACTTGAGCTAATTTATTCTCAGTTTGGTTTACTATACAAGATTTTGTCGGATGGACCACAATCCATACTTGATAAAACTAGATAGAGAGTTGGACCACATGCCGATGGTATTGTAGGTTCATCACAAACAAATCCCACTGAACAAATGAAAAAACAATTGAAGCAATTGTCTATACAACACACATCGACCAACCAAAGTACTATTTCAGCTGCTCCCCCTACCCAAATGTCGGATGTACACAGTGTGCAATCGAAAAATCTGAAGGTCAGCCAATAGCCTAATGGAAAGAAAAAACAATGTAAGAAGGGTAAGGGGGATAAGAAACCCACTAATAGTCCTGGCGGGGGAAACACCAAGAAACAGAAGGTGAAGTATCCGTGTAACCTATGTGCGGAAGACCACCTGACCCACTAGTGCCCCTGGCTTGCAGAAGCCCAAGAGTTTGTGTCACAAAAGCAACCTGCTATATTAACGAATCCATTTCAACATGGGAAAAACCTAGCCCAAGATTCTACAAGTGCAGAAGGGGGTAGTCAACGACCCTCTCTATATTCAAACAATCCTGCATCCACGAATGTGTATATGATGAAAGGTGATGCTTTTATATCGACTAGAGCACATGACTACAGTAAGCCAAGCACCTCTGAGAAAGGTAAAAAAGATGAAATACCATCTCTTCCTCTCCAGATCAAGAAGACTTTGGGAGAAACAATGACACGCATCCCAAAAGGTGCATTCAAGAAATCTTCTCACAACCCAAATGCAAGGGCCACCCAAAACTACTCTATGGTGGAGGATTTGTCTCAAACCCCTTGTGCGATGTCTGCTTTGGAGGTCGCTGCCCTTCCCAGAGGAAAGCTTTGTTAGCTGCTTTAGAATCTGTTGAGATTTGTAATCTGGGTACAATCATGCTGGATACAACCGAATTAAAACCTCGTCTCCCTTAACACATATCATTTCAGATAGTAGTGGCTTACCCCATGAAAAATTTTACTCGAAACATTTTCCACACAGTGGTTGATGAGGGCACCTCGACATGCGTCATGTCATTGGCGTGTTGCAAGGCCATTGGATAGCCCGTTTTGTCTCCGTCACCTACTCTTCTTACCACTTTCAATGGTCGTTCATTCCAACCACATGGCATCATCCTCTCTTTCCTCGTGCATTTAGGAGGGAAGACCATGTGTGTCAAGGTAGAAGTAGTCGATGCATCCCTTGACTACAATCTCTTGTTAGGTAGGAGTTGGACCTATTCCATACAGGTAGTGGTCACTACAGTTTTCTGAGTCTTATTGTTTCCACATGAGGGTTAGATTGTGGCCATTGATCAATTGTCCTTCTCCTAACCTGACCCTTCATTGGGGGTATCCGTGGTCCCGATGATTGATAATCCTCAACCAAGAATCGTCAACATAGGGGTTGGTTTGTGCCCACCTTTGATGGGTACTTTTGATTACCCGACTCCTCAAGGCGATGCCAAGTTCATATTAGACCACCATAAGGTTGAGATTTTCCAAGTTTCGTCATTTTGCATAACTTACTTCAATGCTCCGTGGATTCTTCCTTTCCCTTCGACCACGATGGAAGGGACAGGACACCATGGTATGTCCATACCCTTGCCTGCGGTAGAAGCAACATACTCTTTAGTCCAACAAGATTCAGTTGACACCAATCCAACTCCTGCACAAGAGTTAGATCCGATTCCAAATCCTATTTGGGCTCAGGGTTCCCTCGCTAATACCGATTCATTAGACTTAGTCTTGCCCTTAGACGAAGCAATCATTGAAGCAATGACTAGTCCGGAAAAACCCTGGGACGATCTTCATCACAGATCATACTTCCTCCCAGAGTTAAACAGAATCGAGGTAGGGTAATTCACCTTGACTATGACTAGAGATGGGTCTTGTCCTATCAATCCCTTGGCTACACATGAGGTTTATGCCGAGGGTAATATGGAAACTATCGTTGAAACTATACCGATTAATATGTCTAGAACCCCTGGCATCATGGAGAATGTTTTCGTTGGAGCTGACTATTCCCCCGAAGAGATTCAAATCTACACAGACTTATTTAAAGAATTTCACGATGTTTTTTCCTGGTCTTACGAGGAAATGCCAAGAATTGATCCAAAAATAGTGTAACATGAAATCACAACTTATCCTGATGCCAAGCCAGTTCAGAAAAAGCTTTGTCCATTTAATCCTAGGAAAGCAACATCTATTAAGGTTGAAGTAGAGAAAATACTCAAAGCAGGTTTTATCTATCCTATCCATTTGACCCAATGGGTGTCAAATCCCATGACGGTCAACAAGAAATAAGGTACAATTCGCGTATGTATGGATTTTTGTGATTTGAACAAAGACTGTCCAAAAGATAATTTTCCCACACCATTCATTAACCAGATAGTCAATGAATGCCCCGATTACGAGGCTTTTTCTTTTATGGATGGCTTTTCGGGATATAATCAAATACAGATCAAACCTGAAGACTAGCACAAAACAACTTTCATCTGTCCATGGGGTAGGTTTGCATATCGTAAGATTCCTTTTGTTCTAAAAAATGCTGGAGCTACCTTTCAGTGGGCCATGTATTTTTCTTTCCATGATCTAAAACATATAATCGAAGCCTATTTAGATGATTTAGCATCACGATATTGCAAGAGAATGGATCATCCCACACACCTTCGACTTATCTTTGAGCGATGTTGTTACTTCCAGATTCGCTTGAATCCAAACAAATGAAGCTTTTGTGTAACGTCAGGATGAATTATTGGTTTCATAGTCTCAACAATAGGGATCATGGTCGATCCTCTCAAGGTGGAATCAATACTTCAGTTGCCTCCCCCACGTAAAATCCTTCAGCTTCAAAGTTTACAGGGAAAATCAAACTTTTTGAGGAGTTTCACAGCCAACTATGCCGAGATCACAAAGGGATTTATGCATTTTCTAAAGAAAGATGTCCCTTTTCATTGGCATGAAGCCGTTCAACACTCTTTCAATGCATTGAAACATGCCCTCATGACTGCCCCTCTGCTCCGACCACCTAATTATAACAAATATTTCTTATTGTACTTGGATGCGGCAGAGTCGACTATTGGTATGGTCTTAGTTTAGGAGGATGAATTCCTCTCAGAATATGTGATTTATTACCTGAGCTGAGGCCTGGTTGGACCGAAACTCAATTATTCCCATATTGAAAAACTGGCATTGGCAGTCGTTCGTGTTGTTCAATGGTTCCGTCAATATATTTTTTTTCGCAAGACCACCGTCATTGCCATTGTGAATCCATTTCAATATGTATTAACACGGTGCATCATTGGAGGGAAGATCAGTCGATGGATAGTTGTTCTTGAGGAATTTGACTTAGATTTTTTTTCCCCAAAATCCAAAAGGTCACTAGTCTTTGCGGAACTCATCTCGGAACTTCTGGTTGAATTCGGTGAGGTTATGCCCGAAGAGTCACCTATTAGAGGAGACACGTTTTTGATCGCATATTTGGATCCCTAGTATGGAGATATACTTGTCTATCTCCATACTTTGAAGTGCCCAACCTCTTGTTCTCGCGATGAGCATTGCCATATACACCATCAGGCTAAGAACTATCTCATACTCGATGACACTTTGTATCGCCAAGGTGTAGATTGCATCCTTCGCCGATGTCTCACTCATGAAGAAGCAATTATCGTGCTTAATGACTACCATACTGGAGCATGTGGCAGTCATTTTTCTAGGTTTACAACAACCCAAAATATTTTATGAGCCAGTTACTTCTGGCCAACATTAATCAAAGATTGTATCGAATCAGTCAAGAAGTGCCACCCGTGTCAGATCTTCTCTTGGAAGATGAGGGAACATCCCGCTCCCATGTTTCCTGTCATCACAGTTGGTCCCTTCACCAAGTGGGGGATTGATTACACTACATTCAAGCCTCCTTTAGCAAGGGGGCACCGTTATATCATTGTATCCATATACTACTTCACAAAGTGGGTTGAAGCTATGCCAACATTTAGAGATGATGGAGAGACTGCAACTCTATTTTTGTTCAACCAGATAATCGCAAGGTTCGGTGTCCCAAGAGAGATTGTCACTGACCATGGTAGCCACTTTCACAACCAAATAATGACTGAATTAACATCAAATCTTGGGTTGCGGCAAGAACATTCGTCACCCTACTACCCCCAAGCGAATGGTCAGGTGGAAGCTGTAAATAAATATCTTAAGATCATCCTACAACGAACGATCAATTCGGCCAAGTCAAATTGGCATTTGATGTTATACTCAACATTATGGGCTTACTGAACGTCGGTTAAGACTGCAACCGATTTCTCACCTTTTCAACTCGTTTATGGGCTGGAAGAAGTCTTGCCTATAGAATGTTAGATCCCATCCCTAAAGTTGGCAGTACAATTACTGCCAGACACTTCTCCACTTGAAGAGTGGTTATTATACCTTGAGGAGCTCAATGAACAATGTCGTGATGCGGCCTTGGACAATGAGGCTCACAAACAAAAATTCACATGTCAGTATTATCGGTCCGTTTGTCCTCAGATTTTCTCTGAAGGTGACCTTGTCCTAGTTTATGACCAGGATAAGGACTCCCTGGGGGCAGGGAAATTCAAACCCATCTGGTTCAGACCTTTCATCGTAAAAGAGACTCTAAAAAAGGTGCTTATCGTCTGGTAGAATTTGAGGGAAATGCTTTGGCAGAGCCTAGAAATGGGCTCTACCTCAAGAAGTATTACTCATAGGTAGGTCACCTTGGGTAACTTTTTGTAACATATGTATAGTTTTTGTACTATTACTTTCTGGTTTCTTTTGGTTTTATGGATGTGTTGTTTTTTATGTTATATTTTGTCACTGTGGAATATGTCAGGTGAATCAGAGGTGTTCGTTGGGTACACAGATGATTCTAGACGACACACTCAGAGGCTTGCCTCCGCATCTTGGGTAATTTTTACACCTTAGGGCCAGTTATTATCCTCAGAAGGTATATGTTTAGGTGGCACCACAAACAATGCCACCGAATACAACGTGGTTATTGAGTTGCTTCGTGACACTTTGTCATTTGGTATCTCTCACCTCTGGGTCTATTTAGACACTCAACTGGTTGTGTCTCAGTTAAATAGAGTCTACCGTGTTCATGATCCCAATTTACACTGACGATTCCTTAGGGTATGTCTCTTAGAATGTAGCTTCGATTATATTACAAATTTTCATGTTCCTAGGAGATTAAATCAAGTCATAGATACTTTAGCTAATCAAATCTTAGATTGTCATCTTGCACACATATAAGAACGACATACACATGCACATGTAAATACATTTTTAAAGTAAAAAATAATCCATAAGACATTAAAAGACATAAAAATCCATATATAATATCAAAATCATCAGAGTACATAGGTGCACGCATGCGCCTCAAAAATATGACCAGTAACGAGTCATGGGGCTTATGCCCTCAAAAAATATATACAAGTAGTGCCCTCGACACTTGAAAAGTCCAGCCTAACTAAGGACGGGGCATGTGGGCCCTATTGTAATAATCAACGGTATTTTCTAAACGCCGAAAAAGATGGACCCATGTTCGTGGTGCCCCCACTACGTGAGGCTACATAGATGGTGGCAGATATTCAATCTTTGCCATGGGGACTGTGCGAGTGAGTGAAGTAAAATTTCACTCTACTCGTCTCAGAACCCTCTTAGCCTCACCGAACAAAAGCTCTCCTAATGCTATTGGTTCCCCTGCGACGGCAGGTGTGGCCCCTGGCTGAGGACGTCGCATGTTCCTCGCATAATCCACTGGTTGTACTGGTCCCACATATGCACATAATAGACACATATCTATCAAATACTATGGTATAAAAAAAAATGATATATATAAAAAACAACATAAAAATTACATATGTTTAACACACACACAAAAAAAACAAACGATGCAAACTTACCCATATCTCCTCGCTCCTCGTCGGGAGGTATCGGTATCTCAGGGTCTCTCGATAAGTCAATCCCAGCATAAGGGTAATCCTCTACGACTGGGATCTGTCATGAAAACCAAGCAAAAAAGTTGTCATCAAAGGACTCATTGGTCCTTCCACCCCCCTGTCGTGGCAGCAACACTGCCCATATGCATATTGCGGGAAGAGAGGCCTGATGCCCCTATACCACCTCTAAGGGATAAAACTGGGCACTCTTTCAAATTAGAAAGAGCAAAGAATGGTTCCAAACTGAAGTTCCTCTGAGTCTGCAACCGATAGTCTGTCAGCTACCTCTTCATACAGTCCAGTAATATCATGCTCCAATAAAAAATATGTGCATTTAAGCACTGAACTACATAGTTCATCTGTGCACAGGAAGCTTGATGAAAAGTGGCAGACCCTATAATCTGCCTGATGAGCAACACTATCTCCTGCAATGCTAAGTCTGAAATATTACTTATCGACACTTGCGAGCTCGTCCTATCTGTACCCGCCTCACAATGTATTCCAATCAACTTTGATATGTTGTGAGGCCCAGAGGGAAACATATGGAAGTTGATTGGTTCCCCTCACCAAGACAGGCTAGTCAGAAAGTATATGTCCTCTGTCACTGGCACCAATG
>SNQJ01S0191808.1:0-17940 GCA_010110895.2 Picea sitchensis
AGCGGAAACAAGCTTGCTGGAATGGTGGTGGCTTATCTCTGAGAAGAGATGTGACGGAAGTGCGCATTCACAAGAAGAAGGTTACAATGAGGCTCTGAAGGCATTTTTACAATAAGCAAGAATTCCAAAAACCCTAAACATCCAAAAACCTAACCCTAGGAGATGAAGCGCCAAAAGTCATGTGGGCCCCGTTTGGGTAAGCTAGTACATCAACTTCCCGGGGTCGTAACTTTTGCATACGATCTATGTTTTAGGAGTGTGATAGCCCATTGGAAAGGTATCATCGAGGAGATTCATTTTGGGGGATCAATTATTCCTTTGTCTATCATTAAGGAGATCTATACCGAAAAACCTTTATTTAGACCCTCAAAATGGCCCCGGAAGTAAAAACTGCTAAAAATAGTAAATTGCCAACAATGTCAGAAAGTTGTTTTGAGCCACTTGGAAAAGGTGGGTGGCCACCGATATCCATGTGGATCAGAATCCCTTTGTCCTTTTAATTCTGAACACATTGTTCAGCCCCCAAGCTCTCCCCTATTTGATGGAGAACCTCATTGTCTCTCTTATATGAGCTTGCCTTTGGTGGAGGATTGAAGTGGTAGAGGCCCAGGTGGAAGGGACTTAGTTTCTCTGTTCCGAACATGCCGAAACGGAAGTTTCTCATTCATACACTTATATTGATTACATTTTAATAGAAATACTATTTTCTCATCCAATTAATGTCTTGCAAATATTTGAATTGTTATTCCATGGGCATATTTGTTATGAATATTGATGGATTATGATATTGTATGTGCTAACTTTATATATTATCACCATATGCTTGCGTATATTGGTTTTTGAGGACACATTGCGGGTGTATTGCTTTGATTCAAGTGCTCAACGGTGGACATCATCGAACATCTGGATGAGGTAGGCTCTTTATCTTGTCTTGTTAGCATATTTGTTTATATAGCATACTTGAGATTAGAGTCAATTTATAAAGTTATTTCCGTCTGGTGTGGTTTACCCCATGCCATAGAGTGATTTTCCTCGTAACAGAATTGGCAACCATACTATGGAATGAATCTTCTTTTCGAGGTTTGGAGCATTTTTCTCCTTCAATTGCTCTCATTTATCTTAAGTTTCTTGTCGCCTGATTTCTTGACAGCCTCTGTTCATTTTGAGTCCGAGTTTCTTAGCCTTATTCTTAACCTAACAATGTTTCAATACATATACTTGGTTTTTTTCCTGACAGTCGCATACATACGTGAGTTTCCGTCCTGTAGGAAGTGTATATACGTGGTTTTCTCCTGGAAAGTCGCGTACATCATCCTTGTTCGCTTTATTGTTGAGTTTGATGTTTGTTGGGTAAGTTTTGATGGTTGTTGAGTCTTCTTGGGTCTCTTTCATCACTATTAATTGTCTACAGAGTGATAGTAAACCTTTTTTTGGTTGAATTGTCGAACAGTTTTTCTTTCTCATCATCCTTTTCATTGGTTGTCCTTGCATCATGGGTTGGGTGTTTGCTTCTTGATATTCTACTTGGTTTGTCTTTGTTTACATACAGTAGGGTCTTTATATCAATCTTATATTCAGTCCTTGCATTTTCATTCTTTTATATTAAAAATAAAAAAATACATTTTTTATTGTTGGCATTTGATCTTTTGGGTTCTTCTCATTGATCTTAGTACATGTATGGAAAGATTGCATCTTATTTGAAATTGCAGAATTGAATTGAAAATTGCATTTTGAAAAGCTTATAATTTATTGGGAATTGAAGTTAGGACTTTGTATTTTATTCATATTCATTTCTTTTACTTGTTGAGTCATATCATCATCAATTTCACAACTGCACCTTTCGAGTAAGAAAAGCCACTAAAAGTAACGCTGATAAATTTAAAATTGATTAGAAACAATTTTATTTTGCAGGGTGCATGAATTAGCTTAAGATTTAGAGCCTTGGAATAGGATTTTGTGAGTAAACTTCTCCAAGGATATTAAACTCAACATATGTGTCTGACTAAGGGAATGGTAAAATCCATTGTATAATTGGTGATGTCAGGAGGCTCCGCTCACATCGGATTTAAGCACAAGGTCGTACGAAGTTGGTTGAGGGGATATCCCCCCAATACCTTCTTAGCGTCAAAGATATTTTTGAGGTTCTATTCGCATATGGGGGTCTTGATAGTAACATCTGTGAGAGGCGGTGCTTTCGAGATTTCGGGCTTGGTTTCCCTGCCCATACGGTGGACCTGACTTAGGAATGTTCTCCTACGCATTGGTTATATCATGATGGATCAGTTGCTTGACATAGGTAGCCACATAAGTTACTTGTAGGGGTTATTATGCAGGTTTCATGGGTCAGATAAGTGTCAGCAACACATAGACATTATGGAGGATTACCTCTATGGGGGATCTGACCGACTGGTTGTTAAGCCCATGAGGGCCCTTATAGTTGATTTTGATACCTCTGATCTTTTGCAAGGCGTCTCAGGCCCCTCTTGGGAGAGGCATACCTACTTTAGTGAGGGAGACCCCCTGTCAGCCACTATATATTTTTTGTGTGCATATTGGCCTTTTGTTTATTTTGGTGTGCTCTTTGATTTTTAGTTGGCCTTAGGATTTTGTATTGCATCGTGATTTTTCATTGCTATGGTTAGTGGAGACCCCATGACTCCCTTAGTTAGCATTACCCATCCCATGGACTTTTCTCATTCCATGGGGATGAATCATTTTGTATTTCTGAGTAGTACATCGAATCATGATGCTCAGCCAATACCTTGGGCCTATAATATTTTTTCTCATGGTATGCCAGATATGTCTTCGCACTTGACATCCTTTGTCTTGTCGCCTTATGTGAATCCTAGTTTTGGGTTTTGAGGAATGATGCCTCCTTTTTCTTCCTTTTCATTTGGTGGGAGTCATATCCCTCAACCAACTCTTACAGTAGGAGGTTGGAATCTTCCTTCCTATGGATCCAATCCTAGCTTCACTTTTCCAGAAAAAAGTGCTCAAATGGGTGGTCATTCTACTTATTACATCCCATCCTTCTATCCTTCTTTCGTTATTCCAATTCCTATGAACACTTTTCCCATGGCAGACCTTTGTCTATCCTCTAGTGTTTCATCCAGGGGGAGTCAGTTTTATAGTATGGGAAAACCCCTTCACAAAGTTCCTTCATCTGGGGGTAACATATATCCTCACCTGAGTAACCCTTGTCATGATGCTTTCTCTTTGCAAGTGGCTTCCTCAGTGATGATTCCCTTACAACCCTTTATGAATCAGTTTGGAGGAGGATACTTTCCTACCGAACAGGGCCATGGTCTATACCAGAACCCTTCCTGGCCCACAATTTCTCCAAACCAATCTTTCCTGGAACCTTGGTCTCAAATGTCGCAACCAACCATCATAAGTCCAGTCATGCTGGCATTATATCACCAACATTTTCTAGTCATGTTGGAGATAGGTCGACAACCTTTGCAAGTCATGTTGAAGACCAACAACTAGTCATTGCAAGTCATGCCAGGGGCACTACTCTAGTCACTGCTAGTCATACTACACAGACATCACCAACCTCTACTAGTCATGTTGGGGATTCATCACCAACCTCTACAAGTCATGTTGTATATTTGCTACTAGCCACTGCAATTCATGTTGGGAGCATGTCACCACCCACTGCAAGTCATTTTGGGGGCATTCATACAATTGAGAACCCTAGAAGTATAAGATGTAAGCCCAAGTTTCTGTGTAGGCTTTGCAAAGGAGAACACCTTACTCGTTTTTTCCCTGCTACTTTTGTGGTACAAGAAGCGTGGTCCTTTCTTGGGGGCCCTTCGGGTTCTAAGTCATCTTTGATTTCCCAACATTCTAGTCCTTCTTTGGTTGATACAACGATCGTATCGATGCAATATTTGGCTGACACCCCTCTTCTTTTAAGGGGTGATGTGTCTCTTGAACTTGTTGTCTCGCATCATGTTCAACCAGTGGTCGTGTCGATGCAATCTTCGACCGACACCACTCATATTTTTTTGGGTGATGCATCTCTTGACCTTGTTGTCTCACATCCTATTCAACCAATGGTTGAAGAAGTGGTCATGCCGATGCAATCTTCAGTCGATTGCACTCTTCTTTTGGAGGGTGATGCGTCTTTCGACCACGTACTTAGCATTTATATTCATGTACCTTTTGAACAAGAGAGCATTCCACTCTCTTCAAGTATGTTCCCTCTAAGTCCGAGGGTGGTTTCCTTTGATTGGAATAATCTTGTAGAGCCTCAACTTCCTTCTTCTACACCCTTCGAGATAAGGGGCATTCTTCGATATATTGTAGAAAAGGTAACCTCTGCAAGTATTTTATCCTCCTCAACTTGGAAATATTTGGGTTTTCCCAAGCTTGTGTCGGCTATCTCTGATTTGTTGACTTTCCACAAAATTCTTGCACGAGAGCCCTGCCCTCCCCCATGATAGGCTGCTTAGAACAACTCCCATGAGTCTGGTTTAAGCTCTTTTTCGACTCTCTCAAAAAGTGAAAATATTTTTGAGTGAACTTGTCTCTTTCACAATCGTTAATTGGATTTGAAATGAAGTCTATTTGGTGTAAGTTTAACCCTTTTTCAGACCAAATAGACTAATTTAAAAAAATGAATACTCTAGTCATTGGTGGCTAGAAGAGTTCTCTTGGGTATTGTTTTATAATTTTTCAGGCCTAGGGGACTAAATTTACAAAAAAGGACATTCTTTGGGGTTAAGTTGTAATTGCATGTCATTCTCTTGCTTGCAGTATTGAGCCTATTGCCCATTCTCATTTTCTTTCTATAAGCCTACTACCTCAACAGTTTGCATCATCATCCAANGGGACTAAATTTACAAAAAAGGACATTCTTTGGGGTTAAGTTGTAATTGCATGTCATTCTCTTGCTTGCAGTATTGAGCCTATTGCCCATTCTCATTTTCTTTCTATAAGCCTACTACCTCAACAGTTTGCATCATCATCCAAGCAGAGCCTTGTTTATATCCTTTGCAGCATGACACCCTCTAACCCAAGAGGAAACATCCCCCCGAGTGTCTATATCCTCCATGCACCTCCTTGCATTGAGCATAGGTATGTTCCACAGTTGGAACTAGTTGTGTTCTCACGACACTCATTTCCTCCTTTGTATCATAGCATTCATTTGACTATGAAAAAACTAAAAAAGACAGGTGGGAAAAGAATATTATCTTATGTTGGTAGCAGTCGTGTCACCTTTGAACATAGCACAAAATTTTGAGTCCACTTGTCATCAAAATTTTGGGTTTAGCATAACCTTAGGAAGCTGAGATTTTTACTTAGAGTTTACTCCCCCAATTGGTTACTCTTATAGTCCTTATGGAGATTTTGATTGGTGCCTCCTGCATCACAAAGTGTCATCAATGATTCTATGTTGCCAGAGTCATCCATATGTCTCATGCTCTTGTTCAAAGGATGTCTATCAGCCTGTGTCATCCATTTCTTAGAACTCTTGACTTTGCACGCCAGCCATGCCCTCAATGTGTCTCAAATTTACATGAATTTGTAGTCCTATCGTGCACCCTGGTCCTACTTTCATTATGGGTAGGTAACCTTGAAACCAACAGTCAACATTTCCTCATTGGTCGTTGACTGGGGGGTTTCCCTTGTGTTCGATGGTAAGAAATCTATTCACACAGTGGGATTCGTACAGTGTCTTGGATTCCATTAGCCTTATTGGTGTTTTCCTCACCTTTTTCGGTAGTTTCCTTTATTAGTTGTTATCCAAAGGGTCTTTTTCATGCACTGCTTGCATTTGGTGCATGAAAAATATGCACAGGGTCATTGGTTCATGAACATGTTCTTCATCCGAGTTCCCCCAAATTGTCAAGCTTCTACTTTGTACCTCGTGTTGAATGATGAGAGATGCCTTAATGCTCTCCTTTCATCGGGTCTCCTTCCATTGACTTCAGCCCATCTATTTTGGAAATGAGACCTAGAGTCCTATGAGTACCTAGGGGCTTGCAGTCATCAGTGGAAGGTTCTCTCGCCATCGACAGTTAGGAATACATCAATGTCTCCTGATCGATGGATTCTTCAAGTGTTCGACCTCAACACCTTTATTCACACTTGTAATAATGTATTTGGTGCCTTGACACCTACTTTCATTATTGGTAGGTTGTCTCACATTTGTTAATGGTATACCTTAATGATCGGTAATCAAATGAAGTCTCATTGTGTTTGACCTCAACTCCTTTATTCACATAATGTAGACTTGCACCTTTGGCGAATCATGTAGAAGACTTGAAGACATCAGTTCATAGTCACAGCTTTCATTATTTGTTGCTATCTTTCATTGGACCAGTACCTATATGACTTCAGTGATCATGGGAGATCAGATTGTACTCCATTATATACAGATATCTTTAGATTGATTTTAAGACTGCTTTTCAATGGGCCTTGTTCATAACTATGACAGCCTATGGAATGTATCTACTCTTGTACTGCCTATTCATGGCCATGAACAACTGTTTGGTATATTTCCACATGGATCTGCAATGTAATTAAAATTGGCATCCATGTGCACAAAGTCAGTGTGGATTGTAATATTCTTATGAGAAACTAGTTCGTCCAGCTGGGTCTCCATTACTCCACTTCTGGGAATTAAAATATATTTTGGCCATCGCAAATACTCCTCTGACCTCACATATTAGAGGGAATCTATTATAGCAAGATTTTCCTCACCCTATGAAAACTTGTTGAGAGGTCCTTTTTCCATTTCCCTATGCAGACTTGAAATCCCTTTTTGCAATTCCCATAGCTAAAAATTGTATTTTTCGACATATACATGCCCTAACAGCTTTACAACATGCGTATATGCAGGTTGCACCATTACACCCCACGTGCATCGGGTTTTGTGCCCAAAATTAAAAAATGGTGTTGGGTTTCCATGTCACATCACGAGATCCATGATCCTTGACCTTCCATATACTGGAAATGTTCCAACTCGTCCCTTCAGTTCCATTTGAAGGCTATAAATGGGTCATATCCAAGCTATGGAAAAGAGGAGAAGAATTCAATTTTGAGAGCAAAGTTACTCTGGAGAAATTATTCACTTCATATTGAGTCTACATCCCTTTGTCATTTTAAGTCTGAACACATTGTTCAGTCCCCAAGGTCTTCCCTATTTGATGGAGAACCTCATTGTCTCTCTTATATGAGCTTGTGTTTGGTGGAGGATTGAAGTGGTAGAGGCCCAGCTGGAAGGGACTTAGTTTCTCGGTTTTGAACGTGCCAACATGGAATTTTGTCATTCATACACTTATGTTGATTACATTTTAATAGAAATACTCTTTTCTCGTCCAATTAATGTCTTGCAAATATATGAATTGTTATTACATGGGCGTATTTTTTATGAATATTGATGGATTATGTTATTGTATGTGTTAACTTTATATATTATCACCATATGCTTGTGTATCTTGGTTGTTGAGCACAAGTTGCAGGTGTATTTCTTTGAGTCAAGTGCTCAACGATGGACTTCATCGAACGTCTGGATGAGGTAGGCTCTTTATCTTGTCTTGTTAGCATATTTGTTTATATAGAATACTTGATATTAGAGTTGATTTTTGCAGTCATTTTTGTCTATTGTGGTTTACCTCATTCCATAGAATGATTTTCCTCGTAACACTTTGGTTTGATGAATGTCCCAACAAATTTCATGAGGATGATGGATGATATCTTGCGACCTTTCACCAAAAAAAAATTTGTGGTGTAGATGGATGACATCCTCATCTACAACAAGAATTGGGTAGAACACCTACAGCATATTCAGCAGGTTCTACTCTATGGTAGCACACGCTATATGGAAATTTGGAAAAATGCTCCTTCAACATGGACAGGGTCTAATACCTAGGCTACATTGTTGATGAGAATGGGGTGCATGTGGATCCAGCCCAAGATACAGGTCATTCATGACTATCTAAGCCCCAAACACACTCACTAAGCTTCATATATTTTTAGGCCTTGCCAATTTCTATCACAAGTTCATGTTGGGATTCTCCCATAATGCATGGGCCCTCAACAAATTAAGCAAGGGTGGTGGTAAGGAAAATTTTGTGTGGGGCCTATAAAAACAACAAGAATTTGATTATTTGTGCTTGTGCTCGGCCCCAATGCTTACATTACTCGACCTACAATAACCCTTTGAGATCAAGACGGATGCTTCAGACTATGTTGTGGGCACAGTTCTCACTCAGCACTGACACCTCATGGCCTATCATAGTGAGACACTACCAAATTTCATCCATAAGTATCCTACTTATGAAAAAGAAATGTACTCCATTATGCAAGCATTTCGCCATTGGAGGCATTACATCCTGAGGAAGGAGACAAACATCCACACCGATCATAAGCTGCTACATTTCATGCAGACACAAGGAAAATTGCATAATGACCACCATCATAAGTGGTCCACATACTTGCAGCGGTTCCATCTCAACATCAAGTATAATACAAGAAGCACCAACCATGTCATTCATTGCCTCAACCACTTGCAAGTTGCATCACTCACCATGGTGCTAAACTCATGCGGCCACAAGACCTCCAAATGGCCCCAACTCTATGAGAGATATCCTAACTTCGTCGTCACCTACCAAATGTTGGGTGAAAACATAGCTATCACTAATTTCCATATTCGGGATGGGTTTTTGTGTCATCTGGGCCATCTTTTTGTTCCATCAAGTGAGCGAGCGAAGCTGATATGGGAAGCCCACTACATTCGGGTGGCTAGAAATTTCGGCGTAGAAAAGACAGTGGCAGTTTTGCAGCAACATTTCTATTGGTCAAAACTTTGATAGGATGTCAACAAGTATACCATGTCCTGCATTGTCTGGAATATTTCCAAACTGTCCATTAAGAAACAAGGAATGTACACCCCTCTTCCTACTTATAAAAGGCCCTGGGAACCCATCTCTATGGACTACATCTCGAGCCTTCTGTCAACCAAGCAGGGAAATGACTGTGTTTTGTGGTGGTTGATCATTTTTCTAAAATGGTGATTCTGGTCGCTTGCAAGAAGAACATCACAGCAGAGGCCACTGTCAAGCCCTTCTTTGAATGAGTGTGTGTACATTTTGGGATACCAAAAACCATCGTCTCATATCGGTTCATTCGGTTCCTCATAACATTCTGGTCAGGCCTATGTTCACTATTGAACACCAAGCTCACTAAATCCATTGTCTTCCACCCCCGGATGGATTTCCAAATCAAGGTCGTCAACCAGTTGATCGTGCAAATGGGACGAGAGTCTTCCCTATGTTCATCACAACTACAACAGATCCGTACATAGATCAAGAAGCCACATCCCCTTTCAGGTGGGGTTCAGATTTCAACCATTGGGTCCCATGGATGTTGCACTACCCCTTGATTCCACCCAGGAAGACTCGTCCCATGCTCAACTGAAGCCGACAAAGATACTTGTTTCATTGATCGTATCTAGCACATCTGCCAACAGGTTCAGAATATTTTGCAAAATTCCAATGTCAAGTACAAGCAAGGCCATGATTAACATCAGGTGCCACACAAGTTTCAGGTGGGAGATAAATTTTGGTTACACTTGAAGAAATAACACCTTATAGGACCCCATCGAAATATCCGTCCACTCTGTTATGTACCTTATACCATCACCAAGGTTATGGGTGAAAATGATTTTAAGATGAACATTTCCCCCTTCCTTGGCTTGCACCCCATGTTTAATGTGGACCACCTTCTACCATACTTTCCACCATTATTGGACACCTCAGAGGTAGAAGAATAGTTGAAACCAGTAGATCTCAACCCTGACTACATGCAATAGGAATCTAATGATCATATCATGGACACACGAGTCAATGGAACTCACCAACAGAAGTTTCATATTTATCGTGTTGTCAAAGTAGGGAATCTCCTGTACCAAGGCAAGTAGCTCACCCAGGGCCAAATTCAGCAGAACTTTCATCATCTTATGGGGAACTCAATGAAATGGAGACGATTTCTTCCTAAGGGGGGAGGATTGATCAGATGGATATCGGAGGCCACCCACCTATTCCAACTGGCTCACATACATATGTCATCTTGGCAGTTTCAGTTTTCATCTTGGCAGTTTTTTTCTAGCTTTTCAGGTCCTAAAATTCTGAGGTCGTTTTGACTCCCTAAACAACATTTTTTGGGCCCACCACAATCACACTATTGGTAAAGTTAGAGTTTCATGGAATAATGTGTATTCCTTGTATAGATATTTCCAACGGTCTATTTTTCACCTAAAACGGAGATCGTATGCAAAAGTTACGACCACGGGAAGTTGATGTACCAACTCACCCCAACGGGGTGTTGGACCATGTTGTCATTGATGCCAAAGGTTTGATTGATTGATGTCAAATATTGATGTCAAGTGATTGATTGATGTCAAGGGATTGAGTGATGCCAAAGGATTGATTGATTGATCGATGTCTTTTCATAGCATACTAATGTAATATGTATTGTCCTAAATGAAGATGGATCAATGAGTTGTCATGATGCATAGATGAAGATGGATCGATGTGGTTTCATTGGTATATGATGCATTTTTTAATTGATGTAAAGATGATTCATTATTTTCTTATCATGGTTGATAAGGAGTACAAATGGATTAACTCCAAAGTGGTCCCCTTATGGTGAAATCCCTCACGGGAAGACGCTTTACGGTTGAGTTATCCTAGAAGTATGGTTAGAGAACCCATGCTTAAATGTGGAATAATGAGATGAATATCAATGAATTTGTTAGTGAAACTATCCTATATGGATAGTGTTTGTCATGCCATTTTCGATGGTATGTGGAATGTCGCATAACTCCTCATGGTTTGAGAGTTATGGCCCTATGAAGATGAAGGACCCTCATATGTAGGCTTGAAGCCCCAAAAGGTCAAATAAGTCAAAGAGCTTGCAAAGAAGAAATCGTTATTTAAATGATAAAGTAAAGTGACAAAATCTAGGAGGATTATTTAAATAATAAAGTAATGGAGAACTTTCTAATTATGGAAAGTGGTCAACCCAAAAATGAGGAAAATAGGTTAAGTGACCTGGAAATAGGTTAAGTGACCTAGAAGTGGGTTAAGTGACATAGAAGATGCTTCTAAGGAAGCTACTTGAAGAGTATAAATAAGAGGCAAGGGTCTCTTGTGAAAAGAATCTCTTATGTATCTCTTGAGCATGTATTAAAGATCTATTATGAGAGAGAGGAGATCTGGAGGATCTCATAGACGCATCAAAGTTTTGGTAAGTCTGAGATCGTGAAGGAAAAAATCTCGGAAGTTCAGAAACCCTAGTTTCTTTTGAGGTATACATGGGCTACTGTGAGCCAGGGCGCGTACATACACGAGCTGAATGAGGATAGGGCGTGTACAGTGGATGAAGTCATGAAGACTTGTGTGTGAGATGGTGTGAGGCCCTTGAATATTGAAGCAGATTCCAGATCTACATTCTATGGGCTCAGATATGCCATGGAAATTCTGGTATGGTCACATTGTTCTCTTGATGGATACTCTTTCTTGTTGTGTAGTGAATTCTTAAGGCATTCTTGGTATGGTTATTGTGATGTGGTTTGTGTTGGTTGATGGAGTGAGCAACACTCTTATGATTCAGTACTGATATGATTGCTATAGTATATTGGTTTCTTATACATGATGAGTAGCATTCATATTGTATGGTTGAGAAGCATGAGTAAGTTGTTGGAGAGCTTGGATGTGTTGTGATTGGTTATGGGTCAGTTTGGACAGTGAAAGATAGAAGAGAATGTGATTGGGGTTGCAGAGGATCTAAGTTGATCTTGAAGAGAAAACCCTAAGTAACTCAGATGTGATAGCAAGTTCTAGTACAGACTGGTGTTTGCCCTTGACCAAGTTATGAGGATCCTTGGTCAAGTTTGACCTATTTTTGGGACTTTGACATGTTGTCGAAGGTGGAGCGCAAGTCGAAGCGGAGATCATGGGATCTCGACCCCCTTTTATGGATTTTTAGGTTTGGGGATTATGTAACGGGTATGGGGATATCGTCCCATGGGTTTACCCATGTTTAGGCCCTCTTTGTAATGTATAAATAGAAGTCTAGGCGATCTAAGAGAGAAAAAAGGGGGGGGGGAGAAGAGTTTTTTTTGGTGCTATGTTAAGTGCAAGCAATGATTGTAAATGCTTTGTGCATGCTGTGTGAGATTTGCAAGGCTAAGTTCAAGTGATTGGAAGAGACTGCGAAGAGGATTTGTGTTGTAAATCAGGGAAGAAGGATCTAGCGAAGTGCGCGTAGATCTCCTGTCCTCAAGGGAGTAAGATATCATGGCTTTGTGCAGGTAGAAGATTGACATAAATAAATCAAGAAGAAGAGTTGGTGGACGTAGCCCCAGGATGGGATTGAACCACGTATATCCTGTGTTGTGGTTGCTTTGTACTTTATGGTTGTTTTCTTGTTTATATGATTAAATGCTTAGTGCATTGTTATATGCTTAGAAGAATCTAATACGATAGATTAGTGTTGAATAATGTGAATGAATGCTAGATCTAATCTATGTTGATGTGCTTAGTGCTTGAATCTATTGGATCTGTGTGAATACTGCGTTGATCTATTATTAGGGTTTAGTTGCGTTGATCTATTATTAGGGTTTAGTTGTGCTATAAACTAAGACTAAATATTAATGAACTATAACTGCTAAGTGCTATGTTAAGGTGTTACAATCATAGATCTGTGTCCCAGCTAAGGTTGCAGACATCTGAGTCGTGCAACCACCCCTGCCTCTACCTCAAGTGAGACTCCATCTACTTCGCAGGTGTTGCCAAAAGGGCCAGTAGTTAGGGTGGTGTTGGTGTGTTGATGTAAGTGTTGAACCCTAGGTCTGCCCCTGTGCCAACAAATGGTTTCGTTGCCAGGACCTAAAACTGTGATTTTTGGGAACCGAAGAAAAGAGAAAGCTCTTTGCATAGATCTGTTGCCCTAGTGCGCAGTATTCTACTTGACCTGTGAATATTTGTGCCAAGAAGAAAAGTCAGATCTGAATAAAAGAGGTAAGACCTGAAAGCTTTGTGCTCTGATAAAAGTAAAGTAAGAAGTTTTGGTTAAAGAGGTAAGATCTTAAAGCTTTGTGCTCTGATAAAGGTAAGAACAATGAAAAGTTTTGATTGAAAAGGTAAGATAAGTGGAAATTTTTGTTTCAAAAGTATGGATCTAGGTATGTTTGATAAATTTTGTCCTATCCTAAAAACTAGGGCATAGCTAGCACAAAGAAGATTTGATATGAGTAGATCTGATAGAAATAATGAAAGATATGTTATTCCTATGCATAGAAAGAATGTTTGGACTAACAAATGAATGCAGGATCCTAGAAAAAAAAAGTTGTAGGCTAGCTACTATGATCCTAGTGTGTAGTACAGGAAAGGCTAGGGATCATTTCAAAGAAAGAGAGGATTAACTCTTTGTTACAGTTGCAGAAGACCGGGACATTTTGCTAAGGAATTCCCTGGTAGAAGACCTAGTTGTCTTTGTTGTAAAGCTATGGATCATGAAGTTTTAGATTTCCATAGAATTATTGCTAAGCTTGATAGAATGAATATGAGACAAGAAAACCCTGAGGAAGGTCAATAAATTGAGACCATGGTAGAACCCCAGAAAGAATCATAGAATGTATTGCTACAAATGAAAGAAACCCTAAATGATCAGAGAAATATCAACTTATCAAATATCTTCCAAGAAAAAGAATGCATAAAAGAAAGAAAAGGAGACTTCGACATTGACTGTGTTCTGGATGAAGAAACACAAGTAAATATCATGATAGAAAGAACTTGGGAAACTTTAGGAAAGCCAGATGTGACTCCTTCATTGGGAGGAATAGGATTATTTAGAAGAAATTTGATAACCCTATGTGGAAGACTCACCCAGATATCTATGAGTTCTCATGTAACTTCGACAGAGGAAGATTTTGAGATTGTTAAATTTATTGAGAACAGCGCCCCATTTGCTATATTACTAGGAAAACCTTGGATTGAAACGGATTAGGCCAGAAGGAAAGAAGAGGAAGTCTTATAGCAGAAGAAGCAAGAATTCGAAGACTTCATGACTAGGAGGATAGCACACTTGATTGAAGAATAGGAGAACAGATCGAAGCTACTTAGAACCAAAAATTTGGATGTCGGAGCTGAAAGAACACAAGTAGACTCACAGATGAGTAGAACACCTACCCCGGATAGAGAAGATGTATTACTCTCTGACCCTATGAAATAATCTCAACAACACGAAGTTACTATTCCAAAAGGAGATAAGAATTAGAATGGAAAGAGGATAACCAAGACGAAGACTATAGGGAAGAAGGGTAAGAATCTCGGTAAGAAGAGAGAAAAGATAGAAAGGTTACATAAGGTTCCAGAGGGGACTTCGTAAAAGGAAGGTTTTTAAAACTGGAACTTCGTCGAGATACCAGAACAACGCAACATGACGAAGCAATATAGTCGTTGAAAGCATTATAATCGTTAGCTCGACGCCCCAAACGGTTAGAAAAACATTTATGGCTAGAAATCTCACCATCAGACTATTGGGACTGCGCCACAATGGATAGAACCGCATTGATGAAGGCCTCTCGTTCATTATAGAGACCTGTCACACCACTATCTACTTATTGCGTCGACTACTGCACCGAAAACACTTTTGTGAATCATATCCTAGCCAACTCATTGCTACCACGTTGTGTTTAGTAAGATCGACATCGGTTCTATTGCTTTGATCACTCATTCATCCATCTGAGTTATCCGATCTAAGCATGCATGTCGGATGAGCTGAGCGCATCAGAGAAAATCATCGAAGAAGTTTTGATCGACCTCATGGCTGAGAAAGTGATGTATGCAGGTATTCAAGCTTCCTCGATGAGGGGAGTGAAAGCCTCTCTGTCGACTACTCGTGGATCCGGACCATCCCAACCGACAACCGAGAAAAGAACCAAGAACCGAGATGACTTGGAAAACACAAAGCTAATCCCTACCATCTTACCCAACTACATCCCGCCTCTGGCTGGCGCAGTGAGCCGTGACAGCTTCCCAAGGGACTTTGATTACACCATGGTTACTGCGTACCTCCCGAAGGGGATACATGCAGTTAGAACGTAGCAGGATAAGATCGTGACGTTGAAGTTCATCGACTTCAACCTAGGAGACCAAAAGAACCATAGTATGCTCGCTCCTTACAAATACTTGACCAGGACGAAGGGGAAGAACTCGAAAATAATCCCCCAGCCATGGACTATGAACCTTGCGCAGTCCACCCTCTTGAATGTAATGAAGATTCCACACTTTGGAAGGCACTAGGAGGTTAACGCATGTGTTAAGATCCTGCTCTCGTGTTACCATGGAAGCTACTTATGGCTAGATCGATGCATCACAGTCGATCTGATGTTGATCCATAGGATCACCGTATTGAGCATGCAGGGACCCGACCCGCAGGACTTCTACCCAGGGAAGGCTACAAACCGCGCATTGGCACAGAAGATCAAAGACACATATGACGATGTAGAAAAGGGAACGCAAGACTACAAGGTAGCTTCCATCCAGAATGGCACAATGTGCCTGGCTTGCCAGCTGATCACAGGAAATCTCATGAGAAAGAACAGACCTACATAGGTCACAGGATTCGTTGTTGACCTTGTTGGGAAATGTGTAGAAGGACTCCAGATGAACTGGGTGAAGTACTTGGTCAACCAGCTACAATTAGACTATTTTGAAGCTCAGGATCAGGGATATGAGTTCCACTTTAGCTGGCTCCTGATCCTCATCACATTTACCGCTTGGGAGATGCTAGAAGGTGTGACTTTCCCAGACATTGATCCGTTTGATCCGCTCACTACAAATTTCACCACGCTCTGGTACTCGAGCGATATGGGAAAACAATGGCAGTCAAACACGGTCTTTCATACATATTATCTCCAACTGAAGTGGGATATCAAAGTTGTCCCTCACATGATGCCAAACACCCTTCATCGGTTCCAACCCCTCATGAAGTTTCATGTAGATCGACACTTCATTTATATCATCGTGTGCATAGATGATCATAAAGAAGAACTTCATTCATACTACAAGCTCACAGAGGAGGACCTCGAAGAGAAAACCAAGGACTGGTCTATAGAGCTCCTCATCCCCGTTGACCCCATAAAAATGTCAGACCCTGAACTAATCGGCAGCCCTGAGACCACTCATGAAGAAAAGGATACTCCTGGACTAAACAGAAGGAAGAAGACTGAAGAGGTCCAAAACTTAAGCAATGCATCGGAAGAAACCGCTTCAGTATGACTTGGCTGAGGGGGTGATGACAAAGTAAATCAAGAACACACCAATGAAAAAGAAGATCAGTAGAAGCAGGGTGAAGTAACACCGCCTAGGGATCCTATTATTGAGGCTGATCCCTTGAAGAAAAGGAAGGTTTACCCTATGAAACCCACTTCCCGAAAGAAATCCAGAGCCACCTTGACTAAGATGCAGATTGTGCTCCCTATAGATGACTTCGACTTCATCATCACAGTTGTAGCAGATGCCTCGCAGGACATCTTGCAAAAACATGAAGCTAAGCAGAAGGTGATGTATGATAGGATCGAGGTTGAACCCAAAGGTGTCTAGCAGGCCCTTCAATCCAGTCGCGCAGTATCCACTACACCCCCGCCATCAGAAGAACCAGAGTTGGGAGATGAGTCGTCCCAACTCTGTAGACTAGCTGATGTGACCGAAGCTCACCTTCGTCGAGCACAAGATGAGAAATACTAGGCCACAGCAGCCCTGAAATAAGCCCAAGAAAAAATGGTAGAGAAACGTTGGGTCACGCAAAAGGAGAAGGATGACCTTCAAGCCAAGTTTGAAGAAGAGAGGGCACAGGTCAAGCAAGAAAAAGAGCAGTTTCTCGCAGAACAACTTGGAGTCAAAGAAGCAGTCGACAGAGCACTTCTCTCTGTGATGGGCTTAGAGCCAAAGGCAAAAGACCAAGTGGAGCATCAAGTAGCACAACTCACAGAATCTATCTAGCAACTTCAACAAAGAATAACAGACTTAGAGCTACGAACAGTGCCGAGCACTCCGCAGGATGTGCGGGATCAAAGAGAAGCAACTTCTCTAAGCGCAGTTGAGAGAATCAAGGCCCTCTCCATGGAATGTAAATAGCTAAGTGATCGCAGTGCCCTGCCTTATGAGTGACTCACTGAGGATCCTGAACTGAAGGGACTGGAGTCACATCTCCAGGAGGCAAAGCAGCAAGCAGAAACAGTACAGGCGCAGTTGAAGCCCCTGTCAGTCATTGAGAGGATGAAGCGATCCCAAGAACAGCGCACTGCTCAATAGCAGGTCCACACCCTTCAAAGCAAAGTCATGGAAGTGACTCAGAGGCTCCAACCCACACAAGATGAGGCTTGCCAACTATTCACAGAGATTGAAGGTCAAGGAGCAGAACTGTAACAAGTTGTTACTACAGTTGAACAACGCTTAGAGGGACCTGTCAATGAAGCAGTTATCCAAGAGTTCGCCAAGCAGGAGGTTGTGGCGCAGCAACAGGTCAAATCAGCTCGAGCCAAGCTTGAGGCTTTTGAAGCAAATCTGTTACAAAAGTAGGACCGTGGAGACATAAAATAAAACACATGCGGAAACAAAACACAGAAGATACACAATAGAAACAAAACACAGAAGATACACAATACAATAGAGACATATATTTACGTAGTTCACCCAGTGTGGGCTACGTCCACCAGAGAAATTTCCAGGTCCTTCCTTTATTAATATCCAGCAAATGAAGGGATACAACCTACAACAAACTCATTGTAACTTCCTCTTCTTTCTCTCACAGTCTCCTATCTCAGAATACAATATTCGCTATCATGCATAGCTGCAATACATTTCCCTCATAACAGAGGGTTGATTTCTAGGGAAAAAAACCCTAACATAATTTCTAATT
>SNQJ01S0191809.1:0-27110 GCA_010110895.2 Picea sitchensis
GTTCTTTGTCAAACCTGGTACATATAGTACATCCTTCATCTTCATTGGGGTCCCTGAATCAAGCTTGTAATTTGATTCTCCTACTCCCTTGATAGGGTATTGATAATCATCTCCAAGTGTAACTTTCTGAGGAAACTTCTTTTATGAAAGGCAAAAGAGAACGTCTCTTTGACCTGTCATGTGCTTGGAAGCACCACTATCAATGAGCCAAGTGTCCTCACCAGGTGATACTGATCCTGACAGGGTAGAGATTAAGACATAGTATTCAATTTGTTCTTTTATCATCTTTGTGGGTGGCTCTTCATCTTCAACTACATGGGCATGGTGCCTCTTGTTTCTCTTCTTGTATTCTTCTCGTCTAGCTGGACAATGTTTGGCAATACATCCCATCTTGTCACAATGGTAACATTGGTAGGATGAGAAATATTTTTCTCTTCTTTGTCCTTTCTGAAACTTCTGGAATCTCCTTGGTTGAGATTCTTTATGTATGAATTTGTTTTGGGGGCGAGACTCTTTATGAGTTTCTTTCTGGAAGTAAGCCTTCTTTCTTCCTCCTTTAGTATAAGTAGCTAGGGCTTGATCTTCATCTCTTGATAGCAAAGCTTCTCGGTTAGCTACTCTTGCTTCTTCTTGAACACATTCTTCCCAAAGACTGTCAAATTGTAGTTTGTCTTTTCTGGCACAAATAGTTTGGATGAAGACATCCCAAGGTCTTGTGAGACCATTAAGGGTTGTCATTATAAGTTCGTCTTCATCTATAGTATCTTCAATTGCTTCTAGTTGTTCTTTGAATTGTGATATTCTGGAGAAATATTCCTGGATTGTTTCTCCTTTCTGCATCCTTGTATTCTTGAGTTGAGTTCTTAGATTCATCTTTTGATTGATGTTCTTTCCTTCATATAATCTGGTTAGGGCATCAAACATTTCTTTTGGAGTCTTCTTTGAAGCCACTTGAGGAATCAAATGATCTTTGATAGAATCTGCAATGATTCTTTTGGCCCTAACTGTGCCATTTTGGTGTTTTGATTTAGCTGCAGCATCGGCGGGTTCTAGTACATTCTCTTTAATGAATCTTGCTAGGTCATTCTCTTCAAGAATGAGTCCAATCCTATACTTCTAGGAATGGAAGTTTTCCACACCTTCTAGCTTGTTAACAAGCTTAGTGCTTGCAGACATCTTTTACCTGGAGCTAGGAAAATGACCAAAAAATGAAAATGCTCAGAATTGAGTTTTGAACTTACCAGGAGGTGCGCTTGGCTGAGGCGAGTAGCCTGGTGTGGGTAGATTTCAGAAAATCCAAATTTTTCCCCTTCAAACTTGACCAGCGGATTTCTGGACTGGTGCTTCTCGTTTTTTGGTACTTCTGGTTTCCCGATACTTCTGGTACTAGTGAAAACTAGGGTTTCACTTTTCGGGAGTTCTATCCACTGAAAAGGTGCGTTGAAGGTGCCAAAGAGTTCCTTGGGCTAGGGTGCACTTTTCTAGATGGCTTTTGGGCTAAAATTCCTCTTCAATAAAAAGCCCTAAATTTCTTGTACGGCAACAGTGACGTTTTTATTTTTCCTGTGAAAGATGCTCTCTTCAGCTTAGCTCTAATACCATGTTAGAGTTTAATCTATTATTAGGTTTCTTTTCAATTTACTAGATAACCATAGCATAGATAGGATCACTGAGAAAAACACAATCACAAGATACACAGCATTTATCCTGGGAAACCCTCATGGGGAAGAAAACCCAGCAAAAACTTCCTTAATATAGATAGCCAATACAATGCCAAGACAATAAACCAAACACTAGAGAATATCCTCTCCCAAGTAATGCGCCTCTCTCTCTTCCTTCTTTACCAACTGCAGCTACCAAACTTGCGCTCTAGATGATCGAATGAGTGAGTGAGCAAATGAGTGGTTGGCTTCCTTTATTTATACAAACTGGCAAGCGCTGAAAGGAGGTGTCTCTTCACTGGCAGGGCCGACTTGTCTTTCTGGGTGGTTAGAACCACTTTGATTTGCCTGGGGGTCGACTTCTCAATTTGCATATTACAATTAGGGTTTGACCAATCCGCAAAAGGGGATTTGGTCATTCACAATGACTGACATGATCAATCCACAAAAGGGGATTGATCTAATGAATAATACATCAGTAATAAATAGAATACTCTTTGCAGTTACAATATTTCAACACGACCGAGATCATTTCTTGATGGTAAATCGACGTTCTAGATTCGTCCGAGTTTTGATCGAAATTTCTAAGTATTGGAGTTGGCCAAGAGAAATTGTCAACGGTCAATGGTCGGGTCGGTCCAATTGGCGAAGTGTTTTAGTCGCCAATGGAAATTGCCAACAACCGATGGTCGGGTGTCGGCCGATTCGATGAAGTGTTTTGATCAAGCAATAGGAAACGACAATCGTCAATGGTTGATGGTCGGGTGTCGGCCGATTTAGTGAGGTGTTCAGTTCATCCAAGAGAAACGGTTGATGGCTGATGGAGAAAAGAGGTGATGACATGTCATGCCACCTCAGCATCCACGTGTTATGCCACGTTAATCAGAGGGCCATGTTAGAGTCTCCATGTCATACCACGTCAACCAAGAAATGGCCTATGGTCGATGGTCAGGTCTGCCAAAATGGAGAAGTGTTTTCATCATCCAACAGCAATCAAAAGAAGATTCATTACTTGGGGCATATAATTTCAACAGATGGGATAGCAGTTGATCCTGAGAAGATAGAGGCCATTGGAGGATGGCCAACGCAAAGAAATGTCACAGAGGTTAGATCATTCATGGGTCTTGTCAATTATTACCAAAGATTCATAAAAGGATTCTCAAAGATTGCAATCCCAATCACTTCTTTGCAAAAGAAGGGAGTGAAATTTGAATGGACTCCCAAGTGTGAAGAGAGTTTTCAATAGCCAAAAGACATATTGACAAGTGCGCCAATATTGAAGATTGCAGATCCGGATGAAGATTTTGTGGTGTGCACCAATGCATGCAAGGAAGGGCTTGGTGGAGTCCTCACACAAAAAGATCATGCAGTATGTTATGAGTCCAGAAAATTAAAAGAACATAAGAGGAATTATGCTACAAATGACTTAGAATTAGCAACAATTGTACATGCATTGAAAATGTGGAGACATTACCTCATGGGGAGAAAAATTGAGCTAAGGACTGACCACTGTAGTCTGAAACATTTGTTTGGACATTAAATGTCAAACAAACTAGATGGTTCCTTAGTGAATATGAGTTTGAAATTAAGCATATAATAGAAAAAGAAAATCAAGTGATTGATGCACTCAACAGGAGATCACATGAGAAGCATATTGCATCCATTAGCATGTACAAGACTGATCTGCAAGATAAAATTATTGTAGCAACAAATTCAAATTAACATTATTTGAAAATAAAAGAAACAATACAACATGGTAATTTTCAGCAGAAATTTAATTATTATGAGTTGAAAGAAGATGTAATTCTCATGTACAAAGGAAAAGTATATGTGTCAAATTCCAATGAACTGAAAAATGCAATGCTGAAGAAAATGCACAATGTGCCATATGTTGGGCACCCAGGATATCAAAAGACAATTGCAGCTGTAAGAAGCCAATACTTCTAGTCAGGGATGATGAAAAAAGTGGCTAATTACATAGCCAGATGTCTAGAATGCTAGAAAATGAAGACTGAGCATAGGTATCCAGCTAGGCTATTGCAGCCATTGCCCATTCCAGAATGGAAGTGGGAAGTTGTTGCGGTTGATTTTATTATTAAACTGCCCGAAACAATGAGGCGGCATGATTCCATCATGGTGGTGGTGGATAAATTAACTAAGGCAGTACATTCCAGTGAACACAACACACAAGGTAGCAAATATTGTAGAAATCTAAATGAAAGAAATTGTCAGGCTACATGGAGTGCCTAAGGAAATAGTTTCAGATAGAGATCCAAAGTTCACATCCAATTTTTGGAAGGGTTTGTTCAAAGGCTTTGGGACAAATTTAAATCTCAGTATATTGTATCACCCAGAGTCAGAGGGGAAAACAGACAGGACTAACGGAATAATTAAAGACATGCTTAGAATGTATGTCATGGATCAGACATCGAAGTGTGAAGATTATATCCGTTTAGTTGAATTTGCTTACAATAATGGGTATCAAGCCTCATTAAAAATGAGCCTGTTTGAAGCATTGTATGGCAAGAAGTGTAACACACCAGTAAGTTGGGATAACTCACCAGACAAAGCAATTGTTGGCTCAGATTTATTGAAGGAAATGGAAGAGCAAATGACAAAGATTAAGCAAAATTTAAAGGTTGCCCAGGACAGGCAAAAAATTTATGCACAAGAAGAAAAGTTATGCAGACAAGAATAGTGTTTAGAGATTTTAAAGTGGGAGAACATATGTTCTTAAAAGTGAAGGCGAAAAGAAGTTCGCTGAGATTAGGAAGTTGTCCAAAGTTGGCAGCAAGATATTGTGGACCTTTTGAAATCTTAGAAAAGATAGAGTCAGTTGCATACATGCTAGCATTGCCTGCATCCATGACAATGCATAATGTATTTAATGTATCATTATTAAAGAAATATGTGCCTAACCCTAACCACATAATTGATTGGCATGTGATTCAAGTGGAGCACGAAGGAGACTTTCGGGTGGAACCAGTATGCATCATGGATCGAAAAGTCAAAGTGCTCAGGTACAAAGCCATAGGGCTAGTAAAAGTTCAGTGGACCTGCTACGGTCCTAAAGATGCTACGCGAGAGCATGAAGAAAACATGTGGGGAGGAATACCCGCAAATTTTTGTCAATTTTGAAGAAAACAAAATGCAAGACTCCATTTTGAGCAACTAGAATTCCATAAACACATCTCAGAGTCCTAGCCAACCTACACTTGGGGCCCTGATAAAATAATGGCACGTTCCTTGGGTTAGCCCTGATAAACAAATGATGCATTCCTTAGGTTCACGGGTTGAGAGGAACCAGAGATTTTGGTTGGAATTGTTGCTGGAGTTGTGAAATTGTAGAATTTTATTTCTTTAATCATTGTGATATAAATTTGTGTATGTATGTATATCGGCATAGTGTGCACCGAGGACAATGCACAATTGTAGGGGAGGGGGAATGTAACATCCCCGCTATAATCTCCAGTCTAATTAATGTTTAATGTAGATATAATGGGTTGCTATGGCCAAGCAATGTATATGCGAAATGTATTTCTAAATTTTAATAATAAAATGCGATGCCAGTTGCTAAGTGAACATGGACAAAGATGGGGGTTGAATTAATCCACAGAAAGGCGGAGGGTCTAGGAGAATGTTTAAGAGGGGCCCAAGAGAGAATTACCCATGTCTATTAATTCCACCCACATTCCTGAATTTTATTATGACTATGTACTAAACTCTATTTTATGATTAAGTGTCCCCAAAGCCAATCATTGAATGCATGTAAGAGGGTGGGTGTGAGAAGTCACATGCCGTAGTTATTGGGAGCATGGGGATTGAGTACAATCAGCTTGGGGAAGTGTATGAATCAAGCAAGCAAGCCAAGGAGAGGAAGTTTGTATGGACAGCTACAGCAGTTTTAGACAGTCAATGTTTTTGCATGAACAACAAGTAGAGAGCAGAAAAGAGAGCTTGGAGTTGGAGCATCCATGGAGAGCGAATTCTAGAGCATGTGGAGCGTTTTTGGAACGTTTTGGAGCTGAAGACTGAAGAGTTAGGTTGTCAAGCCTGAAGAGTGAACTCCTGTCTGAGTTGCATTGTAACAGCGAGTGTTGTTGTTTTTGTTGGTAGTTTTCCTAGCAGTGAGTTTCCTTGAGTTCCCAATAGAGAGATTCATGGTTACATGTGCCAGAGAGACCCTAATAAACAAATGGGACGCCCGAGGGCCTAAGATCAGTGAAGGGGTGCATTCCTTGGGTTGGGCAGGTAGAGAGGAAGAGAGTTGGTGGAAAATCGAGATAGTTGTAGGAGAATATCAGTGGGTGTGGGATTTCCACGCTGTGAGTGGACAGTGAGAGACCACCCTCTTTTGTAGATTGCTAGCCTAAGCTCGAGGGTGACTTACTGTTGAGATTTGGAACAGCGAGTTTGTGGTTGGGTGGAACGTTCGTCCCAAGCAGCTAGTTGCAAAACTGAATTAAAAGATAAGTGTTTTATCTTGTTGTTGTGTTATATTATGTGTTTAATTGTTATGTTTTATTTTGGGTATGAGAACGGATTTATATGTTGTTGTAATGGAGTTTATTAGTTGCATTTCATGCCTGCTTTAGAATGTTGTAGATGCATTTAATTAATGGTAACAAACAGTAGTTAAATCTGGTTGTAATTCGTAGCTAGAAGCTATAGGAAATTAATTAGATAGCGGAAATTTTAATTTATGAGTATTTTGCATGTAATGGACCTCAATCGGGTTGGGGGACGTTACACACCGGTTCAGTTGCATCATTTCAATTACTTTATTGTGGTTTCATGTATGGTTTCCTACTTAGATAGCTCTTTAATTTAGTCATAACTATGGTGAACACTGTTATCACAAGATTTCTACTTGTGCAAATCCCTCCACAAGATCCCAAACTTTGTGTAACCATGGAAGAATCCTACCATTGTCATCTATGTAGAGACTTCCCTCGTTTTAGGGATGGACGAGGTCCACCACAAGTGAGGCTTCCCTGGTGACCTCAAGGGATCAAATAGCAAGATTATCCAATCCCATAGCCCCCTGTCTTGGTCACCTGTTTGTTAGGTCTAGGTCTAGGAAAGGGATATAAGATAACAGGGTAATTGTTGTTGTTGATTGTAGCTTCATGAGACATTCTTCAGGTTGTTCTCCTCTAGACTGAGTTGAGACGATCTGTGAGAGAGCCCATGTGATGGGTGTGTCATACTCCTCTGGACTGAGTTGAGATGACGTGTGGTCTCTTGTCGTGCTCCTCTGGACTGAGTTGAGACGACTTGAGATGGTCTCCTATCGAACTCCTATGGACTTAGTTGAGTCGACTTGAGATGGCTCTCCAGATGGTACTACTATGGACTTAGTTGAGTTGATCTGTTGAGAGTGACGTCCCTGTGGCTGAGCACAGGTGGACGTGTCCCTAGTGGCTAAGCACTAGAGGATGTGAGAGATCCTTGCTATATTGTCTAAGAGTAAGATTTATTGTGTAACCCTAATTGTGTAAAGGGTACAAGTCGGCCCCACCATGTAAAGATAATTAATATTTGTGTAAAGATTAATTATATCATTGCGTTTTAGAAGTCGGCCCTATTGTGCCAATAGACACACCTATTGTTGTGTTAGGTCTTGTATAAATAAGAGAGTAGATCCCCATTGTGGATCACTCACACACACTTCATTGTAACATTCTCTCAAGCTACTTGTACGGTTGAAGTGCGCACTTCTCTTAGGCGCAAGTTTCAAGGTCATAGAAGCAACCCTCTTGTGTGCTCTAGGGTTTATGGTGTGGGGGATCTTCTCTTGACTCTATAGCAAAGGATTGTTGGGTTTTTTCCCTTGATTGAGAAGGGTTTTCTCAAGATAACTTCTTTTGTTCTTGTGCATGGTTATTCTTCTTGTGATCTTGGTTACTGCAACTATTGTATATTGTATTGTTGCATTGTTTTATGGTTCAAGTTCATGCTAAATTGAAAGAAACTACATTTCCTTGAGCTAAGCATTAAAATTCAACATGGTATCAGAGCAGAGTTACTGAAGAGCCATTGCACAAGTTATTCAAGCTAGCCATCACCTTCTTGCTGCAACTGCAAAAACGCCCCCCTCCATTTTTCTTGTCAAGCTAGTTCTAGCACCTTCCACTTAAACGTTGGGCCTAATTTTTGCATAAGCAAGTACGGCCTCCTTCAGCGCACCTCTTGCAAATCAGAGAAATTTTGAAATTCAGCCCTAAGGTTTCTAGGGTTTCTGCAAATTCTGGTTTCTAGGGTTTCTGCAAACCCTAGAACTTCACTGGGGTTCTTTTGACTATCTAAAGGCTTATTGTTGGCAGTCATAAGTCCAACGAAACCTAGGGTTTCTGGCCTAAGCCTAGACGTCAGGTTTTCTGAAGCAAGGGTTTCTAGCCTAGCCACTAGGGTTTGTGAAGAATCTACAAGCCATGATGAACATAACTTTGATGGAAGATAGGCTTGATGGATCAAGCAACTTCAGCTCCTGAAAATCACGACTACAAATCACTCTAGAAGAGAATGACCTATTGAGTTCGATAGAAAAGACTCTACCAGCAACAACAACCGATGAAGAGAACGTTGATTGGAAGGCAGACGATGTCAAAGCAAGGAAGATAATCATCTATTTAGTGAGAGATCATCTACTACTTCGCATCTCTACCCTAAAGACAACTTATGAAATGTATGATGCATTGAAGAAGATGTTTGAGAGTAACAACACAAACAAAGATCTTACATTGAAGCACCAGCTTCAAAATATCAAGATGACGAAAGCTGACACTACTGCTACCTTCTTCATGAAGATTTCAGAGATCAGAGATCAGCTAGGTGCCATTAGAGAAACCATAACAAATAGAGAATTTGTCATGATTACTCTCAACGCTCTTCCAAGACATTGGGAACCATTTCCTCAAAGTATCAGTGAAAGAGCAGATTTACCTGAGTTTGATCGTCTATGGATAGACTGCACTCAGGAGGAAACCAGACTTATAGCCAGAGGAGTGCAAGACTCCTATCATGATGACAATCAAGCTCTTGCTTCTCATGCAAAGAGAGGCAGAAGGAATAGAAGAAGTTTCAGCAAAGCATTCAAAGACAAGAAAACTTCGACAGCTTCAGGTCATGAACATAGAAAAGACAATTCAAAGATTCAATGTTTCAGATGTGATAAGTATGGTCACATTGCGAGAAATTGTCCTACCAGGAAGAAAGGAAGACAACATGCATCCACTCCCGATGTTGATCCAAAACCACATTAGAGAGATGAAGACATAAAAGATGAAGCATTCTTCTTCATATCAGCACTCTCAGGTACAGTTCCTACTGATAGTGATATTTGGTTGATTGACAGTGGTGCCTCCAGGGACATGACTAGATATAGAGAACATCTTACAGACCTTGTGGAGAAAGAGTCTCGTCTACATGTTGTACTTGGTGATAATGCCAGATATATTGTGAAAGGAGTTGGAACTTCTACCTTCCAACTAGATTCTGACATACCACTTCAATTAAGTGAGGTACTATATGTACCTGGGATGAAGAGGAACCTTGTCTCTGTTTCTGCCTTAGAGGATAAAGGCTACAAGGTTACCTTCTCTGAAGGAAAAGTTCTTGCATGGCACAAGAACTCACACATGGATTTTGCCCGGGTGATTGGTGTTCGAGAAAACAGTTTGTACAGATTGACTTTCCGACCAATCCAGGCCTTGTTACATGATACTATCAGCTTGAGCGAGCTATGGCATAGGAGACTTGCTCATTTACATTATAGAGCCCTTCCTGCTCTAGGGAAGATAGTGACAGGCCTTCCAAATATACATATCGAGCATGATGGCATTTGTAGAGATTGTGCTCTTGGCAAGAATGTCAAGGGGTCCTTTTCGAGCAGTGACAATAGATCCAAGGGGATCTTCGACCTAATACATACAGATGTTTGTGGACCCATGATTGTTACTTCCTTGAACGAATATTTGTACTATGTGCTCTTCATCGATGATCACTCTCGGAAGACGTGGATTTACTTCTTGAAGACCAAGGATGGAGTCTTTGCGAGATTTCAAGAGTTTAGAGCTCAGGTTGAGAACCTGACCGGGAGGAGGATCAAGGTGTTGAGATCAGATAATGGAGGAGAGTACACCTCCAGGGATTTCAGTGATTTCTGTATTGAGATAAGGATCAAGAGGGAGTACACCGTTCCTTATAACCCTCAGCAAAATGGGGTTGCAGAGAGGAAGAACAGTACTATCGTTGAGGCAACCAAAGCAATGATACATGACCAGAATCTTCCTATGATTTTGTGGGCAAAGGCATCCATGAAAACTGTGTACGTTCAAAACAGGAGTACTCTTAAGATTTTGAAGAACATGACTCTCGAAGAAGCTTTCACCGGAGTGAAGCCTGAGGTTGGACACTTCAGTATATTTGGGTGTCCAGTATACTTTCATGTACCCAAGGAGAAGAGGACCAAGCTAGACCCTTCAGGCAGAGAGGGTACATTTGTGGGGTACAATGAATCTTCGAAGGCATACCGGATATACATCCCGAGTCAGAGACAAATCGAGGTTAGCAGAGATGTCACCTTTGAGGAAGAGAGCCTCCTGAAGATCCAGAGAATCTCAAATGGACATTAACAGTGAGAAGAAAGAAGAGACAGTACCCTCTCCCCCTTCAGTAGTTCAGCGAGAGACAGTTACTGATCCAGTTGATCCCGTAGCTCCAGTTGATGTTCACAGAGACATTGCAGTAAGCTAGAAGAGGCTTGCATGGGCTCTACAGACTCTGCATGAGGCAGAGGGACATGCAACTCCTCGTGGTACATTCCGAGAGAGCAAGAGACCATAGAAATTTTCGAGCTATGTTTCAGCTATGAGCCACATCATTGATACTGAGCCTTCTTGTCATGGAGAAGCAGCAGGTCAGCAGGTTTGGCAAGATGCCATGACAGAAGAGTATCAATCCATCATGAAGAATGATTTGTGGGATATTGTTCCGAGACCGAAAGGGAGGTCTGTAGTGACTTCCAAGTGGATCTATAAGATCAAACATTCAGCTGATGGAAGTGTTGAGAAGTACAAAGCGAGATTTGTGGCCAGAGGATTCTCTCAGGTGGAGTGAATAGATTATGAGGAGACATTTGCTCCTCTTGCCCGATACAGTTCCATCCATACGATTATTGCCCTAGCTACATCCATGGGTTGGAGACTACATTAGATGGATGTAAAGACAGCCTTTCTCAATGGTGAGATTGAGGAAGAAGTTTACATCGAGCAGCCAGATGGATTCGTGACACATGAGAAGGAGTCTCATGTATGCAGGTTGAAGAAAGCCCTATATGGACTAAAGCAGGCACCTCGTGCGTGATATGAGAAGATTGATGGATACTTGATGAGTTTGGGCTTCAGCAAGAGTGTTGTTGATCCAAACCTATACTACCACATTGTTGGTGACGAGTGCCTGATTTTGGCCCTATATGTTGATGACTTATTCCTCACCGGTTCAAAAAGCCTTATTGTTGAATGCAAGCATGCATTGGCTTCTAAATTCGAGATGAAGGACCTTGGTATGATGCACTACTTCTTGGGACTAGAAGTGTGGCAGAGGATTGATGAGATTTTCCTAAGTCAAGGAAAATACATAGTTGAAATATTGAAGAAATTCGGGATGACAAACTGCAAGTCCATGCCTACACCGATGGTGATGAATTTGAAGAAAATGAACGAGGCTTCTTCTGATTCAGGCGAGATTGTTCAACATCTTTACAGACAGTTGATTGGATCATTGATGTATCCGGTTAACACCAGACCTGATATATGCTATGCAGTCAGTGTACCTAGTCAGTTTATGAGTCAGCTAAGACAGACACATTGGATAGCAGCAAAGCATGTGTTGAGATATCTATGACGCACAGTTGGTTATGGCCTGAGATATGCCTCCGGTGTAGACATGAGATTGCAGGGATATGCCAATGCAGATTGGGCAGGGAGCGCAATGGACCGGAAGAGCACATCCGGTTGTTGTTTTACTTTGGGATCTTCCATGGTTTCCTGGTGCAACAGGAAACAGACTTATGTGGCTTTGAGTACCACAAAAGCAGAGTACATTGCATTATGTGTGGCAGCCCGCGAAGCAGTGTGGCTTCGCAAGCTCCTTGCAAACTTATTTGGTCATGAGATGGATTCCACTATTATCCATCGCGATAACCAAACCTGTGTGAAGCTCTTCGAGAATCCTGTGTTTCACGATAAATCTGGTCATTCTCCTCTAGACTGAGTTGAGACGATCTATGAGAGAGCCCATGTGATGGGTGTGTCATACTCCTCTAGACTGAGTTGAGATGACGTGTGGTCTCTTGTCGTGCTCCTCTGGACTGAGTTGAGACGACTTGAGATGGTCTCCTATCGAACTCCTATGGACTTAGTTGAGTCGACTTGAGATGGCTCTCCAGATGGTACTCCTATGGACTTAGTTGAGTTGATCTGTTGAGCGTGACGTCCCTGTGGCTGAGCACAGGTGGACATGCCCCTAGTGGTTGAGCACTAGAGGATGTGAGAGATCCTTGCTATATTCTCTAAGAGTAAGATTTATTGTGTAACCCTAATTGTGTAAAGGGTACAAGTCGGCCCCACCATGTAAAGATAATTAATATTTGTGTAAAGATTAATTATATCATTGAGTTATAGAAGTCGGCCCTATTGTGCCAATAGACACACCTATTGTTGTGTTAGGTCTTGTATAAATAAGAGAGTAGATCCCCATTGTGGATCACTCACACACACTTCATTGTAACATTCTCTCAAGCTACTTGTACGGTTGAAGTACGCACTTCTCCTAGGCGTAGGTTTCAAGGTCATAGAAGCACCCTCTTGTGTGCTCTAGGGTTTATGGTGTGGGGGATCTTCTCTTGACTCTATAGCAAAGGATTGTTGGGTTTTTTCCCTTGATTGAGAAGGTTTTTCCTGGCATAACTTCTTGTGTTCTTGTGCATGGTTATTCTTCTTGTGATCTTGGTTACTGTAGCTATTGTATATTGTATTGTTGCATTGTTTTATGGTTCAAGTTCATGCTAAATTGAAAGAAACTACATGTCCTTGAGCTAAGCATTAAAATTCAACAATTGTTGTACTTGTACGAGACAATAAACAATGTGCAGCATATATAGACAATTACCAAGTTATAGAATGCAACAATGACCATTTAGACACTAGACAATCATTAAATGCTATGGTTGTTGCAAATTACAGCAGTAAACCAGTTTTATAACAGCAATTAACACTTTGCAAAAGCAGCAAATAAAAGTACTCAGAAATGTAGCAATTCATCATGAAAAGTAAGCATTCATCAAGCATAAAATTATCCTATTGCTAAAAGTATTTTCTTAGTTTAAGCCACTTATAAATTAGTGTATGCAGCAAATTAAGACAATTGTCAGTGGTTGTAGCAAAAGTTTATAACAGTAGCAATAAATATTGATAGTTTGCTAGAGTTAGGGTTAGAAATGTTAGTTGAATGTTTGAGAGAGATAAAATATTGCTTTTAATGGCTACTTCAACCACAAGAACACTCTTAGTCTAGTGTCATTGCTCTCTAGGGCTTATGGACTCTCAAATGCATTAGCTTGAAGATTGAGCTAGATAAAACAAGAGAGGTAAGGTCTAAACCCTAAGGTGCAAAAACACTTGGGCCTTAGGTTCAAACTTTGAGAAAAGAGGTACCTAGGGTACAAACACTCTCTCTCCCTCTCTTTTCATGGTTATATACTTTCTAAGGCTACTTGACTGTTGATTTCTTTCTTTATGTAATTTTCAGCATTTTCAGTATTATCTAGGAGTTGCGTTTGCACTCCCACATTGTAATCACACTTGATGTAGCTCTCAGTCCCATTGACCTACTTTTGTGGTCATTTGTTTGACATTAATAAAATTATCTTGTCTTATCTATCTTATTTCACTTAGGTCAAGGATCAAAGGCTAGGGTTAAAACCCTAAAGTGCAAGCACTTTTGGGCCTTAGGCTTTTGACTCTAGCAAAGAATGCTTTACAAACTTGGACAATAAAGACTTTGTGAGGGAGAGAAGCACTTATGTCTGCCTCTTAGGGTTTCAACAAGACAAGAAAACTTGAAACAACATAGCAATTCAACCTTTAGCATTAGCAAGAAACATAAAATTGCAGAAAATTACTTACTTCCTCCAAGCAACATGATCGTTCAAACCCTAATTGCAGAAATTATCCATCCAAGAGAGTTAAACATCCATAAAGAACCTCCTCCAAGCCTAGCGCATGAGAGAAAAGAGCCAAAAGAACAAAAACAGTGAAAGTTCTAGAAGTGTTACCCCACACGAGTATGAGGGAAGTGATGCTGAAAATCAATGCTAGCGCTAGCCTCTTTATATGAGGTAAACCCTGGCGCTTTTGTCCACAAAATAAGTCAAATAACAATAATAAGTGGGGCCGACCCCTCAAGTAGCCTCTACAAATGATAAAAATGCAAATAAGCCATCATAAATGCCACACATGTGGTGATGTCAAGCTTCCTAAGGCTAGAGGAGGGCCTCCCAAGGCCACATGGCATTATCTCAAAGTGAAATCATGGGAAAGGGTGCCTCTCATCGTCCATGGTCATGCTCCATCATCAGTGGTACCCCAAGGGACATCAAACCCCATCATCATCCAATAAAGGCCAACGTCAAGGGTCTAGGGCACTGTGTCCAAGGTGGAGGAGATTGCATCTTGTCTCTGCATAGTATTTGGTTGTCTATTGCTGCAACATCCTTGATCCAGTGAGTAATAAGCCCTAAGGTACACTACCTAGCCTATGGAATTCCAGCCCATTTGTATGCCATCGTGACAACATCTGCCAAAACCAAGCCCATATGTCCATCGTCCAAAGTCCTGAGGATGTGAGAGTTCATGTCTGGAGGTGTCAAGTCACTAGGTGACTTGCTGCTCTACATCACACGTGACAAAGTCCTGCAATAAGGGCACAATGTTCTGGGTGAAAACCCAGGACGTCCCTCAAAGAACCATGTCAGGGCCATCCAAATCAAAACAGAATATAAGACAAGGTAAACCAATGTTCATAAGAGATATTAGTCCATGAGTCATGCAAAGTAAGTTGTTACTTAAGATATAAGCCATCTGAACAATTCACCTCAGTATCCCCTTACGCATCACACTTGCTCAAGACTTTATGTGAGTTGGCAAGTTTCAATATGGGAGGGCCTTCATCCAACCCTCTTAGGTTTGTCATCCAAGATAGTGAAAGAAAAGACTTAAGTAGAGGGATAGGTTTTGGAGGAAATAGTGAAAGAAAGAAACCCTTAAAGATTAAGTGTAAAAGTGGTATGAATTGGGGCTTACTTCATGGCTTATGGTGTCATTAAATCCATTTCTATGAGCGCCTCTGTAGAGGGAGCGCTTGTTGCTTGAGATATCTTTTCCTTGGTACTTTTTGCATTTTGAACCCCTTAATTGCCTTTTGATACCCATTTTGTTATTTTGCAAGTCCCCTTTACAGGTTTCAAGCTTTTATTCTTCATTTTCTTACTGGGTTGAGGTCTTATTCTAAGTGTGCATTCAGTGCATCAAGACAAGAGGCGATTACCATTAGAGGGTGTTATCACTCCAAGAAACTCTTTGAGGTTGTGGGTCAAAGATGCTTGGTAACTTAAGGTAAACTTGTTTTTTGTATTTTGTATGTGTGGATCAATGGGATGACTCAATTACAGTATGGTATTAAGACAGTCAAAATGAGAATCAAATGAACCAGTGCTCTCAAGGATCAATAATCAGATGATAGCTTTTAAAGTGGGTGAGAAAACAATGCTTATAAACCAAATACAATTGTACGGTTTAATAAACAATGATAAGAAACTATTAAACAAGTTATGAGCTAACTGATGAGATAACAGTCATTCTGCAGCTGAAACAACTTGAATAAAAGTACAGAAGGAAAGATGAGAATCTAACATTAATAGAGAGAAAAAACTGTGATTTGTATTATCATATGAAAGGTCTGTTTACAATATAGTATTTCTGCTATCCAAAATCGAACCCTTACTTTATCAAAATGATAAGTATTTATCCCCTTTACAATAGATCTCAGATCCCTGAAAAATGGATCTGGATTTCTAAATATAGAAAACAGAAGACAAAACTAAATACAATAAGATAACTAAGAACTAATTCCTATGAATCGAACTGTCTTCAAAGCTTTTCTTCGACATCTGGTCTTCATCATTGCTATGTTTCTGATGTGTCATGGACGAAAGGACACATGTCTTCAGTAGTTGGAAAACTTTCAACAGCTGTGAACAAAGCTTTAGTTGACCAATTTAGCATTCTCCTCCAAAATCTGCACAAATCTTTGAAACTGAATATTTTATGATTTGGTGATTCATCTTTTAGATGTCCTCTTATCCTTTAAATCACCCAAAAACCGCTCTGTTCGAGCTCAAATCTTCAAAATTCTTACTCTACGGTTTCACCAGCTATTTCGCCTTAGGATTTGCTAGTTAGCTGATGAAAGCTCGGCTTTTCAACAGCTAATTGGTTATAATTGCGCCTGTTGCGCTGGTGAAAGCTCTGTTTTTTTCAAAAAGGAAAACTTTCATATCCAAACTGTTTTTCCATCACACATCATTATTTATTTGATTGATCTCCCTGCAAATTTACAGCAACCTGTGCCAGCACCTGTAAATCTGGATGTGGTAATTTTTGCCTTCAATTTTTTGATTTTCCTCTTCAGGCGCTTAGCTAACCACCATAAGTTGTTATAATCCTTTGTGATCTTTTTCTTCTTCTTCTTCTCCTTTATACTTTCACGTGCCAGCTTCTCAAACGCTACATTGGTCTTTGCAAAAAAATTTGATAAGGCTTTATATCTTGCCTTTATCACCCTTTCTAAAACCTCTTGCTGTGCTATTATCTCTTTCAACTCCTTAATCCTCTGTGTTTTCTTTGATTTCTTATTTCTTGAGGTTTCACCTTCATCTTTGGAAGTAAAAAGTTAAAACTTCAAAATCCTGTGCAGGTTCCATGGAGTACTCTGGACTTTGGTTGGCTAGACTTTCATCTTCCTTTCCTAGTTCTGTGTCTGAATCTGTGTATGGCAAATTTAGAGCATTTGTCTTTTTTACTGTGGATTGCTCTGAGTTTGTTTCAAAATCTAGTTTATTTTTAGCTTTCTTGGGCTTTATTCTTGACTTTTTGTCTTCTGGTGGTTTTGGGAGAGCTCTCCTTCTCCTTGAGCTACTCTGAGGGGTTGACTGTTTCTTGCATGCTTTCTTCTGTTCATTTACAGGTTGAGTTTGGGTCTCAAAACCTTCCCAGAACAGAAAGTGTTGCCAAGTTCTTTCTCTCTGTCTCAATTCTTCCAAGATGATCATTTTAATCAGGCCATAATAACAAAGGGCATTTTTTATACTGAATGATTCGGCTCTGATCTTATTACATACCTTGGTTAGGCTTCTATGAAGAAAGAAAGGCAAATTTAGAAGGACCTTCCCTGTGAAGTGATCTAAGAGTTTAAAATGATATAACATTAACTTGTCATACCTACCCTCTGAGGTTAAATATAACTGAATGCCTTTGAACAGATCCTGCCATTCATATTCAAGGTAAGAATCAAGGATACTTTTCTTCCAGGTTATACTTCGGAATTCTGTCTTGAGGTATGATCTAAAATCCAAATTCTTGGTCACTGTTGTCTTAAACCAATTTTGCCCTGTTCTGGTAAACCAGTTGTTGAAGCGATGGCAGCTTCATCAACTATCAGCTCCAGCGAGCCCACTGTAGCTTTCTTTCCATCGTAAGACTTTGCAAAAACCTCTGCAATTGCCTGGTGATAGCCTTCCTGTAACCTTTCCACATATGTCATACAACCTGCGTCTGAAAAAAGCTTCTGCACCTCTGGGTAAGACTGCAAGAAGGATAAATTGTCTAATTCTTTCCTCAGAAGTCGTCCTCCTTGCTTCCTTGCCATCTGCAACTTAATCACCAGCTAATTTGTACACGGTTGAAACAACAAACTTCTTAATAAGGAACAGGCTAGCGCTGGTGAAAACAACTCTGTGTTATCAATGAAATATGAAACCCCAGAATAGAAATTTTTGAACGCTGTGAGTTTGAAATAGGAAATGGTGATCTGATTTGATGTCATCAACTAACTGGTACTTTATCCTCTGGTTGCAATGATGATTAAGAGTGTGTCACGTCTTCAAACCCTTCTCTGTCTGCCCCACGAATTTCGTAAGCGCAATCTATCATGATGTCTTACTAAAACGTGATGAAAAGATGTCATCACACATTTGCGTCCATTAACTCTCCATGATGATTGTATGACGTGTGTCTGGCGTATCCTTTTTGAGTTTCTGGAGTCGTTGGAGGAAAACCCATGTTAACGCTTTCACCGGCTCGCTTGCTGCTGAGAGTACGCTTTAGCCGTTGAAACCTGGGGCTTTCACCAACTAACTTCAACTTCAAAACAGATGTTAGCTGGTGAAAAGCTTTTTTCTCGATTTTTTGAGAAGACCTTTTGATGATCGATTTATTTCTAGGATAACATCTTAGATCCTATATTCTGACACTTCTAAAATTTAAAAATTTATATAGGACCCTAATTTATGACCATGTTATCGCAATACTAAAGGAACAAATTGACTGATTCATTTTGAGAGATAACATTTGGCTCCAGTTGGGATGGAGACCTTCCTATGAGGTTTCCAAGAGCCTAGTTTGACTCAGTAGCCTTATTTACAATTTGAAATCAAAACTGATTTTACTCAGTATTCCATTGGGCATGGAGTTATTGACGAAAACAAAACAAAAACAAAATTGAAAAGGATATGTACAAATAAGAAGGCTTTAAGGAAAGCCTCATGAAAAGTTGAGCTTCAAAAACCGCCCATTGAATGGGCCACCTGATACTTCTTCACCTGCAAGATCTTGGAGGACAAAGGTATTGTTATGCTGTGTTGATGCTATGACAAATGGACCTGTCCAGAGTGCATCAAACTTGCCATGTTTTCCCTTTTCCTGTCTTGCTGCATCCCATTTCAGAACCAGATCCCCTGCCTTGAAAATATCTGTCTTAACCTTTCTGTCAAATATTTCTTTCATCTTCCTTTGGCGTAACTCTGTCTTTTCCAGAAGTAGTTCTCTGTCTTGTTGCAGCTCTACCAAATTGTGGATCCTCCTAATTAGATCATTTGGCTCAGAGTCAGCTTCTTGTAAAAATTTTGCAACTGGTAGTGCAAGTTGAACAGGAAAGATGGCTTCAGTGCCATATACCAACTGGAAGGGGGATGTGCCAATTGACTTTTTATTTGTACTTTGTCAGCCCACAAAGCAAATTTCAACTTGGAATCCCAGCTCTTGGTATTTTGTTCAAGCAACTTCTTTATGGTTCTAACTAAACTCTTATTTGATGATTCAACTAAGTCATTCCCCTGTGGATAGTAAGAAGTAGAATGTACCAGCTGAATTCCCATCTCTTCACATAATTTTACCAAGTGTTTATCATTAAACGCAGCAGCGTTGTCCGTGACTATTCTCTTAGGGCAGCCGAATCTGGAGAATATGTTTTCTTGCAGAAAATTAATGATGACAGTGTGATTGGCATTTCTTGTAGGAATGGCCTCAATCCATTTGGTAAAATAATCAGTAGCCACAAGGATCCATTTATGTTGATTGCTAGAAGGTGGATGAATCCCACCTATGAAGTCCAAACCCCATTGCTGAAAAGGACTCGTGACCACAACAGGTTTGAGGGGAAGAGATTTTAGCTACTGTTTGCCTGCAAACCTTTGGCACTTGTCACAGGTTTTCACAAATTGACACACATCTGAAAATAATGATGGCCAATAGTAACCAGCTCTTAGGATTTTATGAGCGGTAGTCTTCCAATAGTGATGTACTCCACACTCACTATTATGAAATTCAGTCACGATTTTAGTTGATTCCTCTTGGTTTATGCACCTCAAGAGAATCCCTGTTGGATTTTTCCAAAACAATAAGTTGTCATTGATGCAGAAATTTATGGCTTTGAGCTTTAAAACTCTCCCTTGTGTTTTTGTCAAATCTGAAGGAACTGATAAATTCTGCAGAAAATAAATGATGTGACTGTACCATTCACAGTCAGCTAGGTGAGGAGAAACCTGCAAATTATCACTACCTCTGTCTTCTGAAATCTGAATGTCTTCTGCATTTAAACCCACAAAATTTATCTCAAGCAACTTACAATTTTCTTCTACAAGGAGCTTGGCAAGGCCTTGACCTTTCACAAGTTTTGTTGGCCTGATCTCAACATCAAATTCAATTAACTTTGCTATCCACTTACTCCTTTTTCCAGCTATGTCGAGTTGTATAAGCACATCTTTAATTGAGCTTGAAGGTACATAAGCTATTACCTTGGCTTGAAGAATGTAAATCCTGAAGGTTTTTAATGACTTGATGAGTGCATATGCTTTTTTTTCCAATGGTTCATACTTTACTTCAGCATCTCTCAAGACTTTACTAAAGAAGGCAACTGGTTGCTCCTGATCATCAACATTTCTCTGCAATAGTACAGCTGCAATTGTATCTTTTGAAGCAAATGAAAAGATATAAAACTCCTTGTCAAAGTTAGGATTGATTAAAACAGGGGTTGTTATAATGGCTTCTTTGATAGCATTGAAAGAGTGTTTAGCTTCTTCAGTCCATCTTACTTCAGAATTCTTTCTTAACATACAAGTAATGTGCTTTGTAAGTTCTGCAAAGTTTGCTATAAACCTCCTAATAAAGTTTATAGTTCGAAGGAAAGACTAAATATCCTTTTTTGATCTAGGAAGAGACAATTTTTTAATGGCTTCTACTCTTTTTGGATCAATCCTTACCCCATCAGTTGAAACAATATGTCCAAGCAATTTCCCTTCTTTAAGTGCAAAATTAGATTTCTTAGGATTAAGAGAAATGCCATACCTCCTGCATTTTAGGAATGCCTTCCTCAAATGTTGCAAATGATCTTCATGGCTGTTTGAAAAAACAGTTATGTCATCAAGATATATCAGAACAAATTTGTCTTTCTCTCCAACGAATGTGATGTCCATTGCTCTCTAGAAACTAGCTCCAGCATTCATCAGTCTGAAAGGCATCTTTTCATACATGAAAGTGCCCCATGGAGTGGTAAAAGCAGTCTTTTCTCTGTCATCCGGATGGACAGCAATCTGATTGTATCCGGAGAACCCATCAATAAAGGACATCACACTTGACCCTAATACCTTTTGTAAAATGTGTTCCATCTTGGGCAACGGGTAGTTGTCTTTCCTAGAACACTTGTTTAAATTTCTGAAATCCACACAGAGTCTGATCTCTCATTTTTCTTTCTGACAGGTACAAGGTTAGCAATCCAATCTGAGTATCTGAGAGGTATAATAATTTTAGCATCCAATAATTTCTTGATCTCTTTTTCCATGGTAGGCAGCAACATAGGGCTGAAAGATCTAAGCTTTTGCCTAAATGGTTTAGTATCTTTATTTAAAGGAATCTTATGTTGAATTATCTCGGTGTTGAATGTTTTCAAGTCACTGTATTGCCAAGCAAAGATATCAACAAATTCTCTTAGCAACTCACCATAGCCAGCCTTTTGTTCTTCAGACAGATGAGAAGCTAAGTTGACATATTTAGGATCTTGTTCACTCGCTACATTTAACTGAAAGACATTTGAGTCCTCTTCCTTCTTTTCCAATTTGACAGCCACATCATTATTATCAAACAACCTTTCTAAAGGGACCAATCCTTTAGGAATTCTGTTGGTGGACAATTGAACAATTTCATGTGCTCCAATTTTACTTCTTAGCTTTGGCTTCTCAGCGTCTTCATCATGTTCATTCTCCAAATCAATCTGCAAATCTGCAAACTCATCCATTACTGCAAGGAATCTGGTGAGTTCAGCATCATCTTCAAAAACCTTCCAAAACTTTACATTATCAGGAAGTGATGGCCTATACTTTACTTGGACTTCATAGTTTAATTTAGGGAGTAATGGAGGTATGAAAGAGCAGGTTGAAACAACCAATGAATCAGCTAGTTCATTCATGGCTCTAGGAACATGAGTAATCTTGAAATCTGTAAAAGCATGGATTACTGTCAAAACTTCATCTCTATAGGCTTTCAGCCTAACATGTTTGGCTTGGAAGGATTTGTTTACTTGCTGAATTATTAGGTCCGCATCTCCAAATACATTTAGTCTCTGAATCTTCATCTCTTTGGCTGCATTTAATCCTAGGAGCAGGGCCTCATATTCTGCAATGTTGTTAGTTGCTTTAAAATCAAGCTTAAAAGATAAATGAGTAGTTTCCTTCAATGGGGAAATGATGACTATGCTTGCTCCAGCTGATTCTCTTGTACATGCCCCATCAAAGAACATTGTCCATAAATCATTTCCACCTATTTCTGCTGGCTGCACAATGGGCTGCTTAAGTAATAATGATTCAGAAAGAGTGTCGTCAATTTGAAGTATGCATGAACCCATACCTGTGTCCACTGAATAAATTGGGTGATTGACTGGATTCTGATCATCACTGATTATGTATGCAAGCTGAGATTCTTTGTACAACCTTCTGTTTTCTCCACCGAACACCGGAATGGTGGCGTATGATAAATCCATTTGCAGAGTTCCACCAAGTCTTTTCATGAAAGATCTAGACAAGAGACATCCAAATTTGGGAGGGATGTCTACCACAACCACATCCATCACCATGGTTTGCATTGATGTTGAGGTCAAGGTCACTGCCAAATCTTTAATAAGCCCAAAGCATTTAACTCTCTTGGAGTCAAAAGAAAAAAGATCATGATAAGTCTTAGTGATTTCTAGACCAAGTTCTTCCATCACAGATTCACAGCCTTTGGCATCAGATTATGAGATGCACCTGAATCTAAGAGACAATTGTGCAAGATTTTGTCATGAATGTTCAAGGAAATGTAAAATGGTGGACAGCTCTCATCCCTATCTTCAATCATAGGGGCCTAGGACAATAATAGGCTAGTTATCTTGAATGTTGAGGATATCAGCAGAGTCAGAAGTGCAGCTAGGATCAAGGGTGCTCAAAATGTTTTTCTTAAATGACTCATTTTTCATCAGCTCAACTAGAGGGATTGGAATTTTAATTTTTTGGAGTTTTGTTTCAAGATTAAAAGATAAAGAGGTCTTGTCAGATGTTTTTACCTCGTGGGATGATGATTTTAATGCAATCTGTGGTTCCTTTAAGTTCTGTTGATCTGGATTCTGCTGCTTGGCAGGTACACGGTTTTTCTTTTGAGGAGGTGTAATACTCTGTTTTGCAATAGCTTCCTTAGACCTGAGATTGTATCTATTTTTCTCATCTGCCTGAAATACACCATTGTCATCAGAGAGTTCATTAATTTGTTCATTTGTAAGGGCCTCCTCATAATCATTTTGAGTCAAAAATGAATTTTTCAACTCTGCTTTGAAACAATGAATATGGTCTTCCTGATTTTCAGGACATTCATCTTCATCATATTCTTCCATCACAGCATTTTGAAGAGGAGCCTTTATCTTCTGATCCTCAGTAGGATTTCTTTCTCTCTGCAAAATCTGCACTTGCTAATTATTTCTCCTGAAGTTGTTTGGATTCTGATTTGAATTTCTGTTTGTATAATCATAAGTACCCCTTCCTTTAACAGGCTGCTTCTTTTCAATTTTAAATTTAGATATCTCAGAAGTTAAAGACTAACATTTTAGCCATATTGTCTAGTTTTGGATTAGTATCGGATGAAGAAGAAGCTTCCTCTCTAGGCTTTCTTCTATCAGTGTTTCCCTTCAGCTTCTGAGCAGCCAATATATTCGATTCCACTTCAGGGCAGAATCTTGCATTAGAGATAAGGTAGGTGACCTTCTTTCTCTCAACAACAGACAAAATTTTGAATCAAAAGAATTTGCATATGTGATTTTGGCAGAGGTATCTAAAGGTTTTATCTCGGCTGGTATTTTACTGTACATCCTATTGAACCTTTTAGTGAAATCAGAGACTGATTCACCATTTTCTTTCCTGAGATTTCCAAATTCAGTAATATAGTACAAGAAAGCTCTTCTATCACCACAGTGCTTCAAAAAAATACCATCCAATTGCTCTATGCCAGCTATTGAACTAGCAGGAAGTTCTTTGAACCACTTCCTGGCATGGCCATCTAAGCTTTGGACAAAAACTCGAGTCCAAACATCTTCTTCCTCAATGTTAAGGTTTTCTGCATAATTGTAAAAGGCCTCTATATGTTCTTCAGTAGTCACATCACCTTCACCTGTGAATTTGGGCATATACTTCTGATAGTCTCCTGTAGGCATGGCTGATACTGGATTTGGCAATATGAATGGTGCATACCTAGCAGCTAGGATTTGTTGCATCTTGGTCAAAGGAGGAGGTGCAACCATGATTATTGGTGAAAGAGGTGATAGACTTTTCTCTAATTCCTCAGCACTGGGGGGGGTTTAATTTAAAAGGGGGAGAACTCTCTGATGGGAAAGAAGTTTTGTATGAGACTATATAGAATTTTGTAAGTTGTTCAGCCAAGTTTTCCTCACCTTTAGCAGACAGTTCTTGAAGAATATGTTCTACAGCAAGGAGGCTAGTGTGAATGTGTATATGGTCTTCTTCCCGTTGTGAGTGAAAAGACTCAAGGGATGATGAGCTGTGATTTCTTTCTAAAGTTTTAGATGATTCTTCAACCAAATTTGAGCCTATCACTTCTTCTGTAATGACATTTTCCTCTTGATAAGAAATAATTGATTTTTCTGCAGTTGTTACAGATGCTTTTTCACTGACAATCTTAGAGGAAGAAGATCTAGTGTTTTCTATTATGAACTTCTTAGAATGAGAAAGAGGACTATTTTGGGTACCTGGTTTTGAAGCCTGACCTTGAAATGATCTTCCTCTTCTGAGAATTAGTTCAGGGTTGGGCACTGGTGTGACAGGTGATTCTTGTGGATTTGCCCTGGTACTAATCTTCTTTGGAGCCAGGATGAACTTGTGGAGTCGCCAGATAGATGATTACAACCAATGTAATGTCTAATCTTTGTCTATCATCAAAGATCAGCTCTGTGTCGTCTCCCATGAATGCTAAGCTTCAGTCTCCTCTCCCCGGCAATGGCGCCAATTTGTTATCACTCCAAGAAACTCTTTGAGGTTGTGGGTCAAAGATGTTTGGTAACTTAAAGTAAACTTGTTTTTTGTATTTTGTATGTGTGGATCAATGGGATGACTCAATTACAGTATGGTATTCAGACAGTCAAAATGAGAATCAAATGAACCAGTGCTCTCAAGGATCAATAATCAGATGATAGCTTTTAAAGTGGGTGAAAAAACAATGCTTATAAACCAAATACAATTGTAGGGTTTAATAAACAATGATAAGAGACTATTAAACAAGTTATGAGCTAACTGATGAGATAACAGTCATTCTGCAGCTGAAACAACTTGAATAAAAGTACAGAAGGAAAGATGAGAATCTGACATCAATAGAGAGAGAAAACTGTGATTTGTATTATCATATGAAAGGTTTGTTTACAATATAGTATTTCTGCTATCCAAAATCGAACCCTTACTTTATCAAAATGATAAGTATTTATCCCCTTTACAATAGATCTCAAATCCCTGAAAAATGGATCTGGATTTCTAAATATAGAAAACAGAAGACAAAACTAAATACAATAGGATAACTAAGAACTAGTTCCTATGAATCGAACTGCCTTCAAAGCTTGTCTTCGACATCTAGTCTTCATCATTGCTATGTTTCTGATGTGGCATGGAGGAAAGGACACATGTCTTCAGTAGTTGGAAAACGTTCAACAGCTGTGAACAAAGCTTTAGTTGACCAATTTAGTATTCTCCTCCAAAATCTCCACGAATCTTTGAAACTGAATATTTTATGATTTGGTGATTCATCTTTTAGATGTCCTCTTATCCTTTAAATCACCCAAAAACCGCTCTGTTCGAGCTCAAATCTTCAAAATTCTTACTCTGCGGTTTCACCAGCTATTTCGCCTTAGGATTTGCTAGTTAGCTGATGAAAGCTCGGCTTTTCAACAGCTAATTGGTTATAATTGCACCTTCTGTGCTGGTAAAAGCTCTGTTTTTTTCAAAAAGGAAAACTTTCATATCCAAAACTGTTTTTCCATCACACATCATTATTTATTTGATTGATCTCTCTGCAAATTTATAGCAACCTGTGCCAGCACCTGTAAATCTGGATGTGTGGTAATTTTTGCCTTCAATTTTTTTATTTTCCTCTTCAGGCGCTTAGCTAACCACCATAAGTTGTTATAATCCTTTGTGATCTTTTTCTTCTTCTTCTTCTCCTTTATACTTTCACGTGCCAGCTTCTCAAACATTGCATTGGTCTTTGCAAAATTTTCTGATAAGGCTTTATATCTTGCCTTTATCACCCTTTCTAAAACCTCTTGTTGTGCTATTACCTCTTTCAACTCCTTAATCTTTTGTGTTTTCTTTGATTTCTTATTTCTTGAGGTTTCACCTTCATCTTTGAAAGTAAAAACTTCAAAATCATGTGCAGGTTCCATGGAGTACTCTGGACTTTGGTTGGCTGGACTTTCATCTTCCTTTTCTAGTTCTGTGTCTAAATCTGTGTATGGCAGATTTAGAGCATTTGTCTTTTTTACTGTGGATTGCTCTGAGTTTGTTTCAAAATCTAGTTTCTTTTTAGCTTTCTTGGGCTTTATGCTTGAATTTTTGTCTTCTGGTGGCTTTGGGAGAGCTCTCATTCTCCTTGAGCTACTCTGAGGGGTTGATTGTTTCTTGCATGCTTTCTTCTGTTCATTTAGAGGTTGAGTTTGGGTCTCAAAACCTTCCCAGAAGAGAAAGTGTTGCCAAGTTCTTTCTCTCTGTCTCAATTCTTCCAAGATGATCATTTTAATCAGGCCTGTTGCCGTCCTAATACACACTTGCTAACGTGAGCTAAGTCCTGCTCACTTAGTGTGTCCTTGGAGGCACAATGCCTAGGTTCCCAGTCCACACTGTCACCTTGACTGGAACCTCTTCTTCTAGGCTTACTCCTAGGGAAGCCAAGGGGGGTTGTCCCTAGTTACTAGATTAATTTTAGTGTTAATGTTCTAGGAGTTAGTTTTAATTCGTTAAAGGCTAAAGGGAAAAACCAGCCTATGATGATCAAGCAGCAAATGCAAAGTGCAAGTCTTAATCTAAATGTGAATCAACCCTTTCCCTAAGTCAACTAAGACTAGTGCCTAAGGTTGGGCAAGTGGGGTCAACTAAGTTTGAGGGTGGTTTATTACAAAGTGTTTATAAATGAGATAAGTTAAACTACCCACAAACCCAAGGTTACAATTACTTACAAAGAAAACTAAATGTTACAATGTTTACAAGATACACAAATAGATACAAAGATACACAAGTTAGATTCAAAGATACACAAATGT